>JABCKH010007874.1:0-23675 GCA_018851285.1 Lyophyllum semitale | reverse complement strand
ATTCATTTTCAACTTTTTCATGGGTGTGTAGACACAGTAGACTGCAGGCCTTGAAATCCCAAGCCAGATATATTGCGCGTGAAGGTGTGCTTCCACAGGTCCCCGGGCCACCGAGCTCATGATGGTCGTTAGGCAGATTGCTTCGCATGCTGGCCCTCAACCAGTGCTACAGAGAGGTCACTCCTGATGTGTACGCTAATACCAGAATATTGTCCACCATGGACAGCGGCAAAACCATTTCCGAGCTCCTCAAAAAGTGGGTATTTGCAGATGCGGTCGCGTGCGTCCTGGTCATAATATAGATTTTAGGCCCGAAGATAAACATGAGGGAACGTCAGGCTTCACAGCCCTCCTCGAACACTTGTATGTCCACTCCACCGCAGTTGCCTGCCAACAAACTAAACTAAACCCTTCTTTAGCGCCGGTGATGGCGCGAAATTCTCATCTCATCTCCTAGAAAACCTCAAGGACCCTAAGACTGCTCACTCAGACGACCCCATCCACGCACCCTTTAACCGTGTCTACAATGTCGACACGCCTCTCTGGGTGTGGTACGAGAACCGAGAGCAGTCGTACCGCCGCCGCCGTTTCGCTATCGCCATGCACGGAATCGCGCAGATGCAGCCGCCCAATATCCTAGATGACGGTGTGTGCCTTTTTATTTAGGAAGGCGAATTTGGGAACTAATTATGTCTCTGCTCAGTTTTGGATTGGACGGCACTCCCAGAAGGGTAGGTTGTCGTCGACGTCGGCGGAGGGATTGGGACATCCTCTGTTGCGGTTGCCAGGGACAACAAGCACTTGAAATTCATAGTACAAGACATGGCGGCCGTATGCGAAGAAGCCAGAACTGTACGGCCCTCTCTTTAGATCCCTTCAATAGGGTTCGTGACATAACATCCACAGCATTGGAGCAAAAAATATCCCGAGGTGATCGACTCAGGCAGACTTACCTTTACGCGTAGGCATCCCAAACCATGGAATACATTTCTTAGCTAATTTATACCGATCCTTGACAGCCCACGATTTCTTCATGGCCCAACCTGTCGCCAACGCTTCCGTTTTCATCTTGAAACAGATCTTGCACAACTGGGCCGACCCTTACTCTGCCAAGATCCTCAAGGCGCTCCGCGCAGCGGCAACACCTGACACCAAGCTGGTTATCGTTAACAATATCGTCGCCCATGCGTGCCATGACCCAACGACTGACTCCGGCTTAAACGACGACGACTGCCATGAGGCGCCTGCGCCGCTCCTGCCAAACTTTGGCGCGGCAAACGTGATGCCGTATGTCATTGATGTCGGAATAATGATATGGCTCAATTCGCAGGAGCGAACGATCGGGCAGCTGGATAAGCTGCTGAGGAGCACTGGATGGAAACTTGTTGAGGTGAAACGGCGCGACCGAAGCTACCCTGCTACTATGTTGTGTAGCATAGTTACTTAGCGCGGTCTCGATACGTTTCTAAGCCGCGTTTGCCTACTGTTTGTGTTAAATAGGAATGCGTGTGTGAAACTGTAATTGTACATAATGAAACTTGACCTGTCCTACTTATACATGGATTGACGTGACGTTATGAGCTGGGATGACGGAAGAATTACATGCAGGATTGATAGAGCACTCCGTCTTCCTCTATCTGCAAAATGATGTCAACGAAGGTTTTCTGGACAAAAACACGGGGGCGAACTTTCGTAGATTCTCATGGAGGAATTATTGTTCGAGTTTGAAATCACATGACTCGTCGTATTGCTTACACTGTCGGAATAAGTGGTTTGGTCCCCGCCGACGGACATGAAGCTTCTGTGCGGAGAGTGACGCCCAGGATGCGCATAATGTGGCGTATAGACCAGGCGAAAATTGGAGACCAGTCACAGATTGGCTGGAAGTAGGAGGCATGGATTGTAGACCAGGGAGAAAAGGACTTTGCTGCCAGAATGGATTCGAAATGGATGCCGGCAGCGTTACTGGAACTTGTGCCGCTTGGAGTGTGATATCCTCCTGATCAACGTGAGCCTGAGAAGCCTTGGTTCTTTCTGCCTCCTGCCGTTCACGCTCTATCCTTCTTGCTTCACTCTCGACTCTTGCTTTCTCGGCCATCTCCTACTCGACCATTTCCTGCTCGGCCTTCCCTTTATCAGTAGCCTGTTCCCCTCCACCTGTTTCCTGTTTGGCCGCTTCCTCCACGATACAGGTGGATGCTCTCTGCTGCTCCTCGATCAGTAAGGATCCCTGCCTCCGAGCCTCGCCCTCATGCAAGTCTTTGGTTTGACTTGCTACCTGAGCAAGTTGTTGCTGGATAGCTGCAAGTGTATCTTGGATGGAGATGGTCGACTTCAGCTATAGCGATGCATGTTAAAGAGAGGAAGTAGCAAAAACGATAGGATACGGACACTGAATACCTCCAAGGATTGCTTCAAGCGATCACGGTATTCTTGTATCGTCCCAGCGTCAGTTTTGTACTGAATCATTCAGACGATTTTGTTCCTCGATGCTTACATTTTGGTGTAGTTGTAGATCTCGTGTAACGTACTAGAATCGACGACGTATAAAATGGACGTGAAGCTCGTGGAATGGCTATATATAGTTAATAGACGTACTCGGATAGGTATCTTGCGTGGTTCAAGTATGCCGGCGTCACAGCTGCCACCCCGACTACTGTCTGGTTATCCCTGCACAGGATAATATACACGAGAGCACATGCGTGGGTCGCAAGACGCTGAAACCTGTCTTTACTGCTCTTCACGCTCTATATAGATCTGTGAGTCAAGCCCTCGACAGCCAGTTAGCCTAGCCCGCTTACCTGGATTATGGCGTAGCGCTACTCCAGCAGCATCCTGCAAGTAGGGCACTGGTGTCAGCCGCGCAGCATCAGCAAGTGTCGACAACACCAAGTCGGACGAGTCTAAGGCGATGCCAATTTTCGAAGGTCGCTGGGGCTGCCTCTTCGTCTTTGCCGTCCACAGCATGTTGGAGGGAGGAGGGTGAGCATTTCGATTCCGATACTTGGGCATAAACACTCCTGCGCGTTGAAAGACCTCTGCATAAGCATGCTCGCACTCAATCAACGACCTCTTGAGATAAAAGGACAATGAAATCTATCCTGGGGCGGTACATGACACCAATAGCTGTAGTGGTCTCATATACGATAATGTGATTGGTGCCGCCTTATACGAGACACAAAGGGCTTGTACGGCTATTGGGAAATGGTTTCACTATGAGCAAAGAAGTAACCCAGAAGGATTGGTAAGATAGCTGGCCTTCTGTCTCCTTGATCGAAACTGATATATATATATGATGATTGCTTGTGCAAGTTGCGAAGCATGCCATCTGGGGACCAGCAGGTTTGACGACGTTAATCGACAGAGTTATATCTACTCACTACCATTAGCTATGAAACACTGGCCAGAGGAGACCGCGCATGTTTCAGTCGTTTTCTCGACATCATTGCTGAAGTCAAATTGAAGAGGTGAGTGCATGCTAGAGGAAGGTGGAACACACATGGAGAACTGGTACAATATAAATGAAAGGCTAATGAGTGAGCGTCTTGCAACTTCAACATAAGGCTTTGAACAATGAAGGCAAGCACTCGTTGAATGGTAAAGCTTCGGCGTCTGCGATCAATGGAAAACATCGCGTCAACATCGCGTCAACACTCGACAACACCGATTATGCGTCTCTCCCGATCGACTTGTCAAAACTACGCATGTTGTGAATGAATTCATTGCCATCCACGCGAGCACTTCGTGTAGTGGACGGTTCTGCCCGGGCTGCACATCTTCGGCATAATGTCCCAGATTAGATACAAAAATAAGACAAAGATAAGATAGACTAATCCCGGTTCAGTCGGCCCGAGGTTTTCAACTGGCACGCGGCCTCAGATTCTCCCATGACCTACATCGACATTTACGGGTGGGAGTTCAAATTTGCACGGATACGAGGTCCACATCCGCCGATATTGATGCACGAGTCCTTCTCGAGATCAGAGACTCCTCATCGTAAGTTTCAGGATTTGTGTTGCGAATGGCTCAATACGAGGTAGAAAGGCGGGACTTAGCGAAAAACACCTTGATCTCTGAACAGTACCTCTCGTTATAGTTATCATGCTTACGGATTTACGTGTGATTATTTCCAGATCATGTTGCATCATCTCATGCAATTCGTTTCTTACAGATCACTCTCATTGGATTGGTCAGAACAAAGCTTGGTTTCTCTTCATAAGAAAGACGACACGGAGGCCGGTTGCCATTTGTCTGACGACTCCTCACCATGTCTTCCACATCATCTCTGCTCTTTCAGCCGATCAAGGTAGGGTATATCACGCTCCAACACCGCCTCGTCCTCGCCCCTTTGACGCGGTGCAAATCAACGAAATTGGCTCATGTACCCATCGTCCCACTCATGAAAGAGTACTACTCTCAGAGAAGTAGTGTTCCGGGTACCCTTGTCATCACCGAGGCAACCTTCATTGCCGCGAAAGCAGGTGGATACGCTAACATTCCTGGGATATGGAACCATGAACAAGTCCGAGCTTGGAGAGAGGTGACGTCGTTCTTATGGACTCTCCTTGTGTTTTGTCTAACTCACGTCTTCCAGGTGACAGATCAGGTGCACACCAACGGATCGTACATATTTCTCCAGCTCTGGGCTCTAGGACGCGCGGCAAATCCCTCAAATCTCGCTTCCGAGGATCCGTCCTTTTCTCTGGTCGCTCCGTCTCCGATCCCTCTTTCCTCTCGACCTACACCTATACCAAAAGAGCTGACCGTCGACGAAATTCAAGAATACATACGGCTGTACGCGCAGGCCGCCAAGAACGCTGTTGAGAAAGCTGGGTTTGATGGAGTAGAGATCCACGGTGCGAACGGATATCTTGTCGACCAATTTCTTCAAGACGTTAGCAACCAAAGAAACGACGGTTACGGAGGCAGTGTAGAAGCTAGAAGTAGGTTCGGATTAGAAGTCGTCGATGCCGTCGTGGACGCAGTAGGCGCGAAGAAGACCGCGATTCGTCTTAGCCCGTGGAGTCCTTTTCAAAGTAAATTTGGTTCTACGTCTTGTCGTTACTCACAAATTGACCCTCATTCTCACTGCAGATATGGGCATGCAAGACGTGGTGCCCCAGTTCTCCCATTTCGTGTCTGCGTTGAAAGAGAAGCAACCAGATTTGGCCTATATCCATGTCGTCGAGCCGCGGATAGATGGAAACACAGATCGGCCAACGGCTGCGCATGAATCGAACGACTTCATTCGCGAAATTTGGAAACCGCTTCCTCTGATCATCGCAGGTGGATTCACGCGAGAGACAGCCCTCAAGACTGCAGAAGAGAATGGGGATCTTGTCGCTTTTGGTCGACTGTACATATCTAATGTGAGCCCAGAAATCTTTTCTGCCTGATCGCCCACTGATGCACTTGGTACTAGCCCGATCTTCCCCTCCGTTTGAAGGAGGATATACCCCTCACTCCATATAACCGTAAGACATTTTATATTCCCGGTGACCAAGTAGGAGCGGAAGTCGGTTACATCGATTATCCCTTTGCGAAGGCTTAGATTAAGGACAACTTTGACAATTCAAGTTTGCCTTTAGGCAACTCCAACCATCAAATTATCTATGTGTTTGCATGTAATGAGCATCTGAATATATTGTCCTGTTTCGCCTCCCAATCGTAGCAATCTTAGGTACATAGCTAAACCTAATGCTTACACAAGTACACATTCGTACAATACCCGTCGATTAGGCCCGGGTCTGCTGAGGCGTACCGACTTTGGTTCTTCGATGCATGGGCTCTTGGTCGTTTGATGAAGGGGGAATCATTACTCAGAACCAAACAGGTGGAGATTTGACTAGATGTACTCTACAACGTCCACAGGCTCTAGTTCGAACTGACATCGAGGCAGGAGATGCTGGAAACAGTCATAATGGAGATGCCAGCGCCGAGAGTGGCGTGAGAGAAACACTGGGGGCGACACCGCCCAATACGTCCGGCGATCTGCACACATTGCGCAAGATTCTTTATCTTCCTTGGATCTGGTATCTAACCCGCGCAATGGTGCCAAGCGTTTTCCGTAGCCATCTCCCCACTCCAAGTTTGGCAGCGGCGCCCAGTCTGAGCGGGTCGCAAAGACGTACGCCGCGAGACGTTTGGCGATGCGGGATTTCACGTCGTCGACGGTGAGGGCCCGTGGGTACAGTAGGCCGGGACAGTGGACATCCTCGTGGCCGTCAAATTCGGTGATCTTGTATCCCTCTTTCCAGTAGGTCTACCGGATATTTAGACATGATGCCGAGATATGGAGATACGGAACTTTCTTACCGGGTCGAGGCCATGGTTGGTGCCGCTAATAATATCTAGGAAACTATAACGCTTATGTTGGTCCTGGTTGACCACGACCACAGTGACAGTCTCTCCGATCTGGTGATTGATGAAGCGTAAGCTAAGGAGTTTCATCGGCTCGAGCCTACTCACAGCAGGATGGTACTTCTGCTTGTCGGGTAGGTGAAGTGGCATCGGGTCGAGGTAGGGGGTCTGAGTTGAGTTGGCAAGGGCTGCGAATGGACAGCTGGGTGAGGCGGCGTTATTCGCGAGGTTAAAGAGACCCAGAGTTCTTGTGAGAGTTAAAAAAACGTCGACGTATAAGAACAGCTCGGGGGTGGCCCATCAATATGTAATTCTATGGGTCCTTTTAGAAAGGCGATGCTCGAGTTCCAGTGTATATGGGGCATGCATTGCCATTCGTTCGGAGGCCAGGTATATTTCCACCAATCAGAGCTTAGGCACGGTATAGTGATGGTGGTCAGATGCAGCTGGGGGCTGTATTTTTTCACAATGCGATGGGCGCATACACCGCTGGAAGTTGTTATAGTTATACGGACTTCGACTGGTTATAATTACCCAGATGTATACCAGCTGGGAAGTTCAAAAGTTGATCCTTGAGTTGATCCTTGAGTTGATGCTTTGCCTAATATTCCTCGTAAGAAATCAAGCATCTGGATTACTGGATATCCCTGCAGTCTAGGATTCATAGAGGCGAGAAGATGATGTTTTAAAGGAATCGAGGATTGTAGAGTCAGTCAGTTTAGTGTTAACACGGTCAACAGGCTGCCCGCTGCTGCCCGTCACTGATCTGGCATTATGTCGGAGATTTCTGACCCCCTTGATCAGGGAACCCATCTGATTTGACCTGATTTGGCCTGATCTGGCCACCATCTCTGTCGTTGTCGAGCTCCTACACACTCACCACCAAGACCAACTAACGTCAAAGTTGTACACAGCTTTTTCTTTACACCTACGGGACTCGATCTCACAGTCTGAAGGATATTCACAGCCTAACAAAAGTTTTAGAAATAAATCAGGCGAACGTAATCTGATCAGCGAAGATTAGGCCTAAACTGTATTTTTAGAAACCTCCGACATTTTGGTGTTGATTGTCTGGAGCCTGGTGATGAAACAGGCATCGTGGTTTGATCGTGGTGATGAACTCAGTTTTGGCATATGTCACTGTCAGCTAACGAAGGCAATCATCTAGGAGGTATCGTTTACGAATGGAGACGAATGGCAGCATCTAAATGGATCTTCAAGGCTTATTTTCAGAATGCCGAATTCGGTAACTTTGAAAAACCGAGCTTCATCTATCTACCGTAGTATGATGCATGTCAGCTCTGTGGCTACGGTAACGTTCATGAAGATACGGTCAGTCTCGCAGACACGTCTGACTTGGTCCAACGATCCTGTTGTTTCCAAGGTATAAATTAAAACACCAATGACTTGTCATATCGCAGTGCCACTTTATGTGATCTCCGACGCCAAAACTTTGACTCGGTCTGTCGACAATCACGTCAGCTTTGCGAGCCAGAGCGACGCGGGACCGTGCTCTGTATGACTCGTATTTTATCAGGGAGGACTGGTTTTGCCCTGGCGTGATGACCGACCATGACGATTGGTGACTCCGGTGCCGAGCAAGTACACGGAACTCGCGAACGATGCATAAATATTTTGCAACTCGACGAAACGAACGAACTCAATAGTGGGAGGTCTCTTCTCGATCCCATTGACAACCACTATCCCATTGTCACCAAGAACACCAACACCACTCTCATCAGAAGTCACATTCGTCTCATTAAAAATGACACGATCAATACTTCCTCGCTATTCTCCCGAAGTTACTAAGAAGGTTTGTCGCGTCCCTTCCTTCTCCAGCGCACAAACGGCTCATCGGGGCATCGGGATATAGACATTTAGGGCCAATGCCAAAGCGCAATGCATGTCATTCAAGGCTGCTGCCGAGGCTCGAAACCTTCTTCCCAAACCAAAGGTCAGTCATGGCCAACAATGTGCAATATGATCACCGATATACATGAGCACGACACTGACTCTCCCTGTACACAGTTGCCAGTCGCACCAGGCATGGGCCGCCGCACCCATGGAAAAATGGAGAATACAATGTGGAACGGCACAGCTTATGTCGACCTCGGGGAATACGTCGAGGGTGATCTCGTTTGCGGAGTGGACGACTATCGCGAGTGGTCAATCCAATATATACCACACGTTGTGAATGCAGACGGAAAAGCACCATCGGCCCCATCCCTCCCTTCACTGCTAGATCTCGCGAAGCCCGCCAAGCTGAAGGGTGAGTACTCAGTTCGTGGGTTCAACCAAGACAAGATTGACATATGCAACTTTTGTAGGTGTGGCGAAAGACTTCGAGGTGGTTGACTCGGTGAAGAAAGTCATTGCGTTACATGACGAACACGAGGAGATGTGTTATGAGGACTTGGAGTGGGATGATGACTGGGAGGAAATTCACGTTGAGGGGAATGCGAGCGTCGCCGAGGAGAAGGTTTCATACTCTGCGGTCGTCAAGGGCAAGGAGCGCGGAGAAGGTGCAGGCGGGACTTGAGAACTGAACCACCCTGGGCATCACCTCCGTATATAGTCGGGGTTCGCTTTCGCTATGATTGCGTACACAGCTACGACAGTTCAGGTCTACACATACCCGTGACCACGGCATACTTCAGTGGAGGGCTAGCTTGGTGCGCTTCGGATAGATGCAGCTTGGGAGATGCAGGCTCTGGAGTTTGTATATGCATCATTAGGCAGAAATAAGTAGTCTTATATAAACCTGTCTTCAGAGTAGTATTTGAAACGCCCTGCGAACTGAGATCATTGACGGAGGGATAAAGAAAAATTGTCTGACTGACGTAGCATTCAAATTATGACAAACTTATCCTTAACTCCCGGTCATGTCTTTCCACAGCGATTTCCAAGACCTTCAACGCCGCCTCGACGTCCTCCTCATCGCCAATGACGGTATTCAGCAATGGCATCTCGTGCAGAAGCGGAAAACACAGCTCAATTTTTTTCTGGACTGCTGCGTCATCACTCTCGTGCGCAAATGCAGCCAAATGTATACCCAATAGACATTATGCATTGGCGGGGCTAAACATTGCGGCGAATTTTCCGTCCAAATCTGAAAACAAATCATAGAAAGGATCCATATAATTGGACGGGATGAGATCGATGCTGCGGGGCAGACCCCTTGCAGTGGCGAAGACCTCAGCTACAATTCGATCTGCGTGGAACTCGTAAATGAGGAGGCGGAGGGAGGGGAGGAACTGCAAATCGACGGTGTTCTCATCTGCTACTGTGGCATCAACGGAGGAACCAACACATGAGAATGAATTTCACTGATAGACATACAGGTTTCGACCCATCGTAATGAGACCAGAGTCTTGAAGGCGAATTCTGCCAATTTCAGAAATGTAGGGAGCTGTTCAGCGTTGTAGACACATATTTGCAATGTATGGAGGCATGAGAGGCTGTCCCAAAGAGATAGTAGGAGGCGGTCCGAGTGGTCACATCGCGCGTCTAGAGTGTGTATATATGTTGATGGAGGTGATGGAGATTTAACTATGGTAGGATGTAGGCTACACCAACCACAGAATTCCCGGTCGAGGCACGTCGAAGTAAAGGCAAGGTGTTGTAGCGAAGGCGAAGTTATCATCGATGACAAGAGCTCCATCAAGAATTGGCATAGCGGGACCTCATTCATGATGATAGTGTCTAAGTTAGGCGCGAAGATGTGAAGATATCCTGCATGGCCTTGGTATTTGGGAACATGTGGAGACGCTGATCGAAGAGAACACCGTCTCCATATTCAAAATGAAATGTTTCAAGGGCTCCCCGATCAGCGAGGAGCTGGAGGAGGGACGAAAAATCGGCAATGTTGGGTCATCCGTGATCAATGATATGGAGTTTTCTGATCATCGGTATGACCCCAGGGGTAAGGGAGAGGATCGCGCGTGGACGCTCGCATTGGTCTGCATAGCCCATCGTAATAACGGCGAAAAGATGGGGCCGACATAATGCCAAAAAGGATGTCGAAACGCACGAACATTGGCGGAGCGCCACATGATCTGTGTGTAAGTCGTCGATGATGAATGTTGTTAGTTTGCACAGGCATGGCTGTCGGTGCAAACAGCTCTGAATGGCTAGGTATGGATCGATTATCATCGCTATCGATCAATTGAAGTGTGTATTCTTGTTCTCATGGAGTTGATTCGCCAGATGTTGAGGGACAAGTGTCTGGCACTCGTATATTATTCATCCACATTGCAGCCACGAGTGCAGAGACATACGCCACCTTTAATCCCAAAATGAATCCTGAGCGCTTCCGCCTCTCCTCTCCTAGTTTCAGCAACCAACTCCCTCCTTCATCCATTGTTGCGTGGTCGCAGAGTAGCGGGCACGACGGTGTTTGAGAAAATCTGCAGGCGAGAGCAGAAGTGGCATTTAACGAAACGCTTCCCTGCATTGGCGTCGTCGGATCCTACGTAGACAGGAAACAAGCGGGCATCAGTCATTTCCGGCAACTTGATCCATCACATTTTCAGGAGGATCGACAAGGGCCGCCATAAGTTCACCGTTCAACTCGTCTACGAGGGATTGAAGTGATTATGATAACCGTGAGCGAGGATATCGAGACCTTTCAACGTGGATGACGATGAAGGGTTGATATGGTATCACGTTATGTACCTTCCACGTTCAGACGAGGACCGAGAAGCTAACCTCTAGCGAGGTCCCGGGAGTAGATTGAACGAGGCTTGTCACTGCACATTCATGAATGTTCCAAGAATATCCCCGCGAAAATATATAAATACAGACATACATCGACAACCAACAAAATAAATTCAATTGACTTGACACTTGTTCCACACCTCGCCCACAAAGTCAGCCATAATTCGATCGGTCTCCTTGGACGGATGTCTACAAGGCAACGTCAGGATAGGATACGGTGGGAAAGGTCGCGCAAACTAACCCAGGAATCCAATAGAAGTAGTGCTCGGGATCCGAACACATTCCGATAGTCGAGCAGCCGTTCACAGGCGTACACTGGGTGCACGAGTCTGTGCTTACATAACCAAAGGCCTGATACCCCGGAGTTGTGCCCAGAACGCCCTTCCAGATCGTAGAGAAGTCGACGTAGGAGAAGTTCAGCTTGGTGCCGTTCGTCCGCGTATGGAAGTTGCTCAAGCCCGTGAAAATGGTCTGCTTGAACGCTTCGCCGGTCGGGTAAGTCCCTCCGCGGCCGTAGACATCGAGGACCATGAAGTTGCGAGCGTTAGTTGGTGGGCTGGCGAGGAGCTCGATCTGGTTGAGTAATGCTTGTGCAGCGGCTTGCATATGATCTCCATCGCCTAAAATGAAGCATAAGTAAGAGGAAACGACGACTGCATGAAATGAATGCACTAAAGGAGTCTAGGAAGTCGCTGAGAACGAGTGATCAGTCTGGATAAAGATTATATAGAACAGCAGACTTACTTGATACCGAAGAATAAACTGTATAACGTCGTGTCTGGGTTCAGGCTGTTTTTTTGGTTTAAGAATGTCTGGACTACACAAAGTGTGAGATGATGGGTGGAGAGACAAAATGATAACAAAGCAGACCTTGGTGGATCAAGTCCACTTGTCGGGGATTGCTAGGCCAGATAGAGAGATCTATGCAGGCCGCGGATTGCTAATAAGGAGACATGAACATAAGTAGGTTGTCGTGAACGGATACGGGGATTGCGACTCACGGCGTAATCTTTCAATGTCGCTCCGATATCATTTGCCACATGCTCGACCCATACTAAGCCATTTACGGAACGACCCCCTGCCAGCACGCTGGGTGGAATAATGATGGGTGGGTCCAGTGGGCCACCATTGTCATGTCCTCCGTCCGTATAGCTGTCCTATTTCAACCGGTCATCAACATTTGGGATGAGGGAAAACTGTATAGAAGCATGACATACTCCGAAAGAAACAATCGTCTTGATCTTATTCGGGCGTAGACCCGCGTTCAAGTCAGCAGTGGTACCGTTCAGCGCTCCGCAACGAGGCCCGACAGCGAGGTGGATACCGTTGTTACGAACTCTGGGTTCAGGAGTGTTGAGGGCATTGGTGCGTGCGCAGAGAGCTGCTAGAATGATGAGAGAGGACTTCCACATCGCAGATAAGACGCAGACTTACATATTAAATGCTAACCCTTTTATACTAAAACTCAAGAAGACACATCGTCGCTTCCCAGGATGAAGCATGAGCACCGCGAGGTCATTGTTTCAGGTGGTCAAGCGCGAGCAGGAGGACAAGGGAAGGCGGCTGCAAATGTGAGACATGAGCGATATGGCGGGTCGTGACTTGGACTGGACCATACCAACAGACTTGACCACACGACATTGCCACATCGTGCAGCATCAGATGACGACTCGGGGTGCGTCGGTAGAGCGAGCGGTCCACCCAATCAAGAAGCTTGCATCGAATTCCTTTAGGTGTACGTTAAGCTTCATGTGGGCGCAATACCTAAGGATATAATTGGCAGGCTCGGGAGCACAAGGAAGCGAGAACAGTTCCGAAGGAAAATGGGTAATTCGCGAGCCCCCGTTTCCTGATTGAGGTTGGCTACATAGTCATAAGTCAGAGCGAATAATTGGAAGTGAAATGATGCTCGAACCTCTCTTCCTCGTGAATATAGCTGTTGGCACAGTTGCTGCAGTTGAAGTTGCCTGAGGTTTCCTGGTATGGTGTTCTGTGCGGCGAAATGTAAAAATAGCAACTCCCAATGGCAGTCAGCTGAGCCATTGTACTTTGGAAGCTCGCCGGCCCGATTCATGGATAGAATCGGCCATCCTCGGACCTCTACTTCAGCTTGACTTCAGCTGAGGGTTCTGGTAACTGACCTGAGCTAACTTTGAAGGGATATGTACAGTCACTTACCATCGCTGTAGCACCATGCACGTCCCTGTACATAGTCAATATAACCTGTCACCATGGGTGGGATGAAGCGAAGATTGAGCGAAGAACAGCGAACAAGAAGTTCGCTGTTCGGAGTTTGAATCTTGATCACCTCATTATCATCATCGTACCACTTTCTGGAATCTAAGCAGTGGACAAATCTGAACAAATAAAAACTCTCCTCCGTCTAAAGTCGTCGAAACGAACTCCAGTCTCATGGCTCCACCTCTCGTTCATGATCACGTAAAGTTACATACAGAAAACCATCCATTTGTTGTCGGTCTCCACTGTCCTGCACGTCGACTTCATGTTTCGTTTTTTAAGGCCACCGCTCTCTTTCACTACACTATCCTCATCCGGTCATCAACTGTAGCCCCCAGTGGATAACGAAGGTGGCAGCGCGCTGGTGCCAATGCCGCATGTGACGTTGATGTCGTCAGTGAGGGTCAATTCGACGAGGGAGCCCGTTGTGAAGACATCCCAGTCGAGGTAGCAGTTCGACTTGTAGGGTTTGCCATTCACAGTCACACCCTGTCATACGATTCAGCTAGAATCAATGAACGAAATAAGATATCTGCTCACCTGAACGAAGACCTGGCCACCGATACCATTTAGTGGGTTTCCGATGAAGTTCTTGGATCGGATCGTAGTCGTCGTGTTGAAGAGTGGGTTGCGGAATGATATTTCGCGAAAGTATGAAAAGGACAGAAGGACCTGTTGCGTCGCCGGGAGAGGATATAAACCGGCGAGGTAGAACGCAGCATAGCTTCCCATCGCGCCTGTTGTAGTGTTGTTTCAGTGTGATATCGAGATATAAGCAACCAACAAACTAACCAGAATCTACAGAATTGAACGAATGAGCAAAATCGACAGCGGGGAGGATATAAACCAAGGCGCACCATCGTTGCCTGGCAGGCCATTTATAGTAATGTTAAAGTCGTTGGCGAGCGTCTGCCTTGCGCGTTGCGTACTGTGACCTGGAAGGTTCGCATAGTGATACATGAACGGGATCTGTTGCGAAGGCTCGTTCGTAGAATCGAAGTATCCCTGGGCATCCCGAACATTAGCTACCGAATTTCTATATGGCCGAAGACGCTTACTTGGTCAAATATGAAATCGAGCCTGGATACAAACTTCTGGAGTCCACCCTGGAGTTCGATGAGCTTGGCGGTATCGTGGGGGGCGTACTGAGGTGCCGAGAACCAGAATCAATACAAGAACCGTATTAAAAGGACGGCTTACTTGAGAGTACTAGAGGCGGAGGTGTCAAATCAAATATGGTTAATCGTCGCAGAGTACGAGTAGCTTCTTACCACGAGAGGTGAAGCTGTGCATAGTCAGTGACTCTCCATAGGTGACAATGTCAACACACTCACATTCATAGAATCCATCCCGATTCGCCGCATTCAAGAAGCACGTTGCCTGATCTGGGTCTTGTATGCTGCAGTGCCTCGGGTCTGTAAAGTTGAATGTTCCATCCGCAAATCGGGGCTATGACCCAGTCAGTCCGCCTATGCTGCAAGAGTGGGGTGATGTGTACCTGAACCATGCCCAACACGTCGGGGGCGCCAGGAACAGTGATGTTGGGATTCCAGACATTAACGAAGTTGCCAGAGCGTTTTGCATACTAAATGAGGGAGGGGAAATCAACTACTAATATAAATTAATTGGATTAAAGCCGACCTTCTGCGCGTCCTGAGTTTTACCTAGGACCTTTGCAACTTGCGAAATGGTGAAGTCGTTAAACGCGTGCTGGGGGGGTACTCAGAAACTGAGCCAAGTGACACGCGAGTTTGCGATCAAATCCGTACCTCCACAGTCCGGGAACATTGTTTGGTATTAGCACCGCCTGGAGCAAACATCTCTTGCGGAATGTAATCTTGATTATGCACAGTTATTTAAACCTGCGTAACGGGGAATGTGGGGGGAACGTACTGTACTTTTTCCATGCGTTGGCCTGTCGCCCTTGGAGATTCCAGTTTGGTGGCTCGAGCTCTGCGTCTGCGAGAAGCGCGTTGTAAAGGTCGTCTGCGTTGACTCCCAGTGCTGCGGCTTGTTTGTTGAACCTTCATACGTCAATGCTTGAAGTCTAGAAATGGGTGGCGTAATTGGATACATACTTAACGAAGAACTCGCCCAGGATAGGATCAGCATCTACAGGGACAATATTGTACTCCATAAGACTGAGAGGAAAGAAGGACGTACTGCTTCCTCCTTGGATCCAGTGCTGAGCCGTAGCACCTCGACATTCCGGCAACCATCCTGTCACACAATCCTGTCACTTAAAGATGGCGGAGGTAAGGGGAAATAACGCTCACCCTCGTTTTTCTGGATATCGATCATGCCCCTTACGATGCGAGCAAAGGTCACTGGATCGTGAAGAGACATCAAAGGGTAGAGGGTACGGTAAGTGTCCCACTAGTCGTCGGCGGGTGTCAGTTGGATGAGAGAACACGAGGACTGGTGGCACATACGTTGCAGTAGAGAGAGTCGTAATACGGCTCGTTCGACTTCCATTTGGGATTCTCGCCGGTATCTGCATATCGTATTCAGTAACCAAGGCGAAGAATAGAAACGGAGTGCGACACACAATCTGCTGGAGATATATGGGTCCTATACAACTAGAGGTCCCAAATGCATAATGAGCTACTGGACAGACGATGCATGCACGGACACTTACGCTCGAGTAGAACAGCTGCACGGTCTCCTTGTCCACGCCAGTCGTATCCACCTGGATTCTTCCAAGGACGTCGTTCCACTGCGCTCGCGCCTCCCTGTGCACCCTGTCAAACCCAAAGTCCGGAATTTCCTGCTCAGCGTTTGCGCATGCCTGCTTGCTCGAGATGAACGACACTCCCATGCGCACGAGGATCGTCGTTGGTCCACCGCCAGGCGCGGGCTGGAACGTGAAAAGCGCGCCCATTTCCGCGACGAAGTCTGAGGGATGGTGAGATTAGCCATGCCCGCTCATTAGGATGTGGATTTGGGGAAGAAAAGAAGGGGAGAACGTACTATCATATATTTGCTCAATGTCTGTCGTTCCCCGCACAGGGAATCTATCTACCCACACACCGTACTCGGCCGGCTTGCCTAAATTGTACCCATCGCCCTTGAAGGTCGTGCACATGAACGCCTCGTAGCGACCTAGAGAATTATCAGGTTTGAAATTAGCATTAATATGAACGACCTAGGGTTTGACTGACCTGGTCCGAAGGATGCAGTAAATGACGCCCCACCCACGACTTTAGCGGTCTCAGGATCTAATGTCATTACAACATCTGTGCTGCTACGCTGTCCATCATTCGTAAGGTCAACCAGGATGCGAGGCTCGGCCGTTCCGGCGGGGAAAGTGTAGCGGTGGAGGGCTGTACGCCGTGTTGCGGTGAGCTCGACCTGGATCGAATTTGTCTATAGGTTCGTTGTTATTGATGCACAAACGAGGTTAACAAGGAGAGCGTACCAGATTGGTCGAAAAGTATCCGGGGGACGCAGAATCGTCCGGCAAGCCTGTGTGATATCAAGATTGCATGAACTTCAAGCGTAACTTACACAAAAAACGAACTCACAGACCGTCGGGTAACTTCTTTCGGAGGATTTTACGCGAATTCAACAGCGTGACGCACTTCTCGAACGACGAGCACTGTGCTATGGGAAATATTTTGAAGTTGGAGAGGGGCCTTCCCTATCCACGGGTAATAGATCAGTATGACATCAACTTTACAGATGCCAAACTCACCCCACCCGTCCCACTGTCATGCAGCTGCGAAAAGCCTGTCACATTATACTGCACATCTCCATCGTAACCCGCTTGCTAGATACACATAACGCATCAGTTCTAGCATTGAGTAATGCGACAAAGTGAAACGGACGTTTCCTGGCGAGTCCGTGTCCATGCCCACTTTGGCCATGCCGTGTGGGAGGGTTGCGCCTACGCTTTCTCGTAAGTCCAAAACCGTGATATGATACAACGCGAAAAGGGACAGAGTAGCGTACCAGGAAAAACATGCCCGCCATTTGTCGTCCCGGGAAAATTTGTCGTACCGATAAATGGGAGCACGAAGCTTGAGGGATCTGCTATGGATGACACCGATGCTTGAGGCGCGTTTGCGGCGGACGACGTTTGTGGACTGGAACGGACACGGATGGCTTAGTTTGAGGGAGAAAGATGTGTGAAATGACGTACGATGCACTCTGCCCCACGACGAACCCAGCTTGGATTACAAGGGGCAGTACAAAGTTCAAACTCAGGTGGGCTTTAAGTCGCATGATGTCGGTAGACCTGTATTGTTGACAATCCTAGTTGCACCAGGTGGTATGGGATATCGATGCTTCACCCGTCGTCCTGGGAAAGGAAAGACTTGAATACTATCCTCCATCGTACGATGGTGGTTTATGAGCTCGATGCATGGTCAGCTGGGCGACGCATCATGCTGCGCGCGGTTCGGAATCGCTCTCGGAGTCAGCTGCACTGGGTTTGGTCACCGAGGACACATAACATGCTTCTCTACGACCACACACGCGTAGCGTCTAATGGGCCAAGCCGAAGGTGCGTCAGTTAATTATTGGAAGAAGTTCAGGAAGAAGACAGTGTGGGAAAACATTCTATGGAGTCGAATACTCGTAGAGTCACATCCAAGATGGTAGGTCTCATCACAACATAGGACGGCCCGGTGCAGGGCTATGAAGAAGAACGGCTCATGTGCTGAAGCCTGAGAGGCCAAAGGGACACAATGAGAAGCAGTGAGAACGTGCAATAGAGCATGCAAACGGCCCACTTATGCTTCAGATGGAATTGAGAACTCACCGAACATAACGGTAGAATGCATCGTATCTAAAAATGCCTATGAGGAACCACGGTCAGAGTAGCGTGGACGCGATCTTATATATTAAACCGGAGATTGCTGGCTACTCAACACTCA
Source organism: Lyophyllum semitale (assembly GCA_018851285.1). Taxonomy (NCBI): domain Eukaryota; kingdom Fungi; phylum Basidiomycota; class Agaricomycetes; order Agaricales; family Lyophyllaceae; genus Lyophyllum; species Lyophyllum semitale. Next base: position 5,484 of record JABCKH010007874.1, on the reverse strand, counting down.
CGAAGTGGTGAGCACTGACTCGCCAGGGTAAAGGATCGAGGAACAGGAAGAGCTGGGGGGTAAGCTGCTGTGTCGGACACGAGTGGTGACCAAGAAATAGGCCATTAAACCAGAATTCACTACTTATGGACGTGGAAAAGCCAAGTCGTGCTGTTCAATGTTGGCACGGCCAGTTGACAGGGAGTTGTTTGGTCGTATTTGCCTGCCTTCGGCCCGGCGCGTGTCACGCTGCGACCGTCGACGGCTCTAGCATTCCCAATGACTCTGAGTTTGTGGAGGAGGAGTGTGGTGATTATTGTTGTTGATAATGCATTGAATTACTGATGACAACATTAAATCAAGGCGCAGTGAACAGGTCTAGAGAAAGAGCCGGTAAAATTACGGTCATGGCTCACGGAGAGTAGTACTTGATCAAAGTTTCTCCAAGGCGCTCCGAATCGCCCTCCAGCCGAAGGCCCCAAACATGGCTCTGAAAATTCAGTACGGAAAAAGTCACCCAATTCAGACTCGTCTCGATGGTGATTCAATGGTGATTGCGAGAGGTGATATCATCCACAAAACAACGAGTAAGTAACGAAATTGGTTATTTCATTCGTGATGTATGTATAACCATATAGGTCGCTCATCAATGCGGATTTTAGTTTTACGGCCTTCGATTCGTCTCACTAAATACCCGGACATTAACTGTAGCCCCCAGTGGACAACGAAGGCGGAAGCGCGCTCGTGCCGTTGCCGCATGTAACATTGATGTCAGTAGTCAATGTCAACTCGATGAGGGAGCCAGTTGTAAAGACGTCCCAGTCCAGGTAGCAATTCGACTTGTACGGTTTGCCATTCACAGTCACGTCCTATCATAGTATGATTTAGCTAGAATCATATACGGGATAAGATATCTACTCACTTGGATAAAGACCTGACCTCCGGTACCATCCGATGGGTTTCCAATAAAGTTCTTGGATCGGATCGTAGTTGTCGCGTTGAAGAGGGGGTTGTGGAAGGATATCTCGCGGAAGTATGGAGAGGACAGAAGCATTTGTTCCGTCGCCGGCAGAGGATATAAACCAGCAAGATAGAACGCAGCAAAGCTTCCCATCGCACCTGTAGGAGCATTATTTTAGTACGAGTATGGAGATCCGGGATATCCACAAACTAACCAGAATCTATGTAATCGAACAAATGAGCACATTAAAAGCGAAAAGAATATATAACTCGAGACGCACCATCGTTGCCTGGAATGCCACTGATAGAAGTATTGAAGCCCTGGGCGATCGTCTGCCTTGATCGTTGCGTGCTGAGACCTGGGCGGTTCGCATAGTGATACATGAATGGTATCTGTTGCGAAGGTTCATTCCCAGGATCGAAGTATTCCTGGTCACCCCGAACATCAGGCTATGGAATGGCTCGGCAGCCGAAGACTCGCACCTGGTCGAATATGACATCGAGCCTGGATATGAACTTCTGGACTCCACCCTGGAGTTCGATGAGCTTGGCGGTATCCTGGGGAGCGTACTAAGTTGCCAATAGTCAGTTTTTTCAACCCAACAATCACTTTCAAAGAAAGACGTACTTGAGAGTACTAGAAACGAAGGTGTAAAATCAAATACTAGTTAGCTGTAACGGAGTGTGAAAGTCGTACAACCATAGGTGAAGCTATGCAACAACCACCCTGGTCAGTCACTCTCCGTATCTGAGGTCAACACTCTCACCTTCATAGAATCCATCCCGATTCGCCGCATTCAAGAAGCAAGTTGCCTGCGCGGGGTCGTGTATGCTGCAGTGCCTTGGGTCCGTAAAGTTGAATGTCCCATCGGCAAATCGGGGCTACAACCCAGTCAGTTCGTCGGTGCAGCGAGACCGGGATGCTATCTACCTGGACCATGCCTATCACGTTGGGCGCGCCAGGAACGGTAACGTTGGGATTCCAGACATTAGCAAAGTTTCCCGCACGTTTCCAATACTGAATAAGGGAGTGGAGTTCAATTATTGGTAACTATGAATTGGCTTAATTCTTACCTTCTGCGCGTCCTGGGTTTTACCTAGGACCTTGGCAACTTGGGCGATAGTGAAGTCGTTGAACGCGTGCTGGGGGTATGGGAGTCAGCCATGAAACGGGAGCTTGATCCCCAAAAGGAAACGAGTACCTCCACAGTCCGGGAACATTGCTTCGAATTGGCCCCGCCCGGAGCAAACGTCTCTTGCGGTATGTAATCTAGATCATGCGCAGTTAGTTCAACTTGCACAACGAAGGATAGAGGATTTACTGTATTTCTTCCATGCGTTAGCCTGTCGCCCTTGGAGATTCCAGTCCGGCGGCTCCAGCTCTGCGTCTGCGAGAAGCGCGTTATAAAGGTCGTTTGCGTTGACTCCCAGTGCTGCAGCTTGTTTATGGAACCTTTCATACATTGATCAAAGTCAGGAAAAGGTAGCATACTGGAATACTTACTTGACGAAGAACTCGCCCAGGATGGGATCGGCGTCTGTACAGATAACATTATTGTACACTGGATGAGAGTGGGAAGAAAGAGAGACGTACTGCTTCCTCCTTGGATATATTGCTGAGCCGTGGCACCCCGACATTCCGGTAACCATCCTTGTCATTCGATCACTGATTTGAAGCCGCAGAGATTAGAAGCAACACTCACCTTCATGTTTCTGGATATCAATCATACCCCTCACGATACGAGCGAAGTTCACTGGATCGTGAAGAGACATCAGAGGGTAGAGAGTACGGTATGTGTCCCACTGGTTAGTGTATGCGGAGGTGATCAACTGGAAGAGGGGATGAACATTGTTGGCACATACGTTGCAGTAGAGAGAATCGTAATACGGTTCTTTTGACTTCCATAAGGGATTCTCGCCGGTATCTGTATATTATAGTTGTATTCAGCAATCAACAGCGAACAATGGAACTCCGAAAACGCACAATCTGCCGGAGATATATGGCTCCTGTACAACTAGAGGTCCCCAAGTATAATGAGCTAACTGCACAGACGATGGGCACAGACACTTACGCTCGAGTAGAATAGTTGCACAGTCTCCTTGTCCACGCCAGTTGTATCCACCTGGATTCTCCCGAGAATGTCGTTCCACTGCGTTCGCGCCTCCCTGTGAACCCGCTCGAACCCAAAGTCTGAGATCTCCTGCTCGGCGTTCGCGCATGCCTGCTTGCTCGAGATGAGCGACACGCCCACACGCACAAGGATCGATGTCTGGCCACTAGGTGAAGGCTGGAACGTTAAAAGCGCGCCCAGTTCGATTATCCAGCCTGGAGACGCAAAAGGGGAGGACGAAATTAGTCATGCCTAGCGATTCGAATCCGGTGAGTGGGAAGAAAGGGGAACAGACCAAGATAAATTTGCCGGCTGTCCGTCATTCCTTTCACAGGGAAGTTTCCCTGCCATAAGCCATACTCCGTCGGCTTGCCTAGGTCATACCCTTCGCCCTTGAAGGTAACGCAGGTGAATGCCTTGTAGCGACCTTAAAAAATCCCATGTTGGGGATCAGCACATGTACCCCGTTGGATGTTTCACTGACCTGGACCGAATGATGCAGAGAACTCCGCCCCGCCCTCGACTTTGGCGGTCTGTGGATTGAGTGTCACGATAGGGTTAGTGCCGCTGCGCTGCCCGTCATTCATGATGTCAACCAGGATGCGGGGGTTGGTCGTGCCAGCAGGGAATGTGTAGCGGTGCAGGGCTGTGCGCCGTGTTGCGGTAAGCTCAACGCGGATCGAGTTTGTCTATAGATTTCATTGACATCGATGTACAAACAGATTTAACAAGAAAACGGAAGCGAGCGTACCATGTTAGTCGAAAAGTATCCGGGAGATGCAAAGTCGTCCGGCGAGCCTGTGCGGTATCAAGATCGCATAAACGCCATGATCTAGACAGGGAACGAAGGAGCAAACCGTCAGGTAATTTGTTGCGGAGCACTTTACGAGAATTCAACGCCGACGGACACTTCTCGAACGACGAGCAGTTTGCATAGGCCCAGATTTTGAAGTTGGAGAGGGGCCTGGCCTATACACGATCATAGATAAATCAGCATGACATCAACCTTACTTTTGTGATTGAGAAACAGAATGGGGTGAGGTAGTCGAGACAAAGGTACACGAGGGAGATGTTGAACTCACCCCGCCAGTCCCACTGTCGTGGAGCTGTGAAAATCCCGTCACACTCCACTTCGCTTCTCCATCGTAACCTGCGTGCTGGACAAACATAACGCATTAGTCGTAGCATTGGCAGACGTAGCTAAAGCAGCAAAGTGAGACGCACGTTTCCAGGCGAATCTGTGTCCATGCCTGCTTTGACCATGCCGTGCGGGAGCGTTGCGCCTATGTTTGCTCGTAAGCCCAAACTGTCGTCTGATCCAACGCGAAAAAGGGAGGAGTAACGCACCGGGAAAAACATGCCCGTTATTTGTCGTGCCAATAAATGGGAGCACGAAGCTTGCGGGATCTGCTATGGCTGATGCTGACGCTTGAGGCGCGTTTGGGGTGGGCGATGTTTGGGGACTGCCATTTGAGGTGGTTGCGCTGGCTCTATGGGGAAACGGACACATATTACTTAGGACTGACGGGGAAAGACTTCCAAAATGACATACGATGCACTCTGCCCAACGGCGAACCAAGCTTGGATGACGAAAAGCAGGATAAAGTCCAAACTCAAGTGGACTTTAAGTCGCATGATGTCGGTAGCCCTGGTTGTATCGTATGTGGTATAGAATAGCGCTTCAACTGTCGTCCTGGGGAAGGAAACGAAGTTGAGTACCGTCCCCCATCGTACAATGATGTTTTATGAGCTCGATGCATGGTCAGCTGGGCGACACATCATGCTGCTCGTGGTTAATAGCTGTCGGAATCGGCTGCAATCTGGGTTGGGTCATTAAGATATACTAATTATGCTTACTTACCGCCACACACCGCACAAGCATCTGACTCACGAAGCCGTAGTCGCGTCGCTTAGTTGTTGTTAAAGAAGTTCGGGAACAAGACAGCGTGGAAAATCACGGTGTGGAGTTGAAGAAACGTAGAGTCACATGCAAAGACTCGGATGGCTGTCTCGAGATCACGACACAAAACCGTCCGGCCCGGGTGTAGGGTGCGAAGGGCAACCCATGTGCTGAGAGGCGCAAGGGAGGCCAAAGGGACGCCTAAATGAGAAGCAGCGAGAGCACCAACAGAGCACACGAGAACTTGGTAAGGAGGCCCTAGTCATCAGCAAATTGGGGAGATTGATGCAAGGCTTTACACAGGGGGTGTTCATCCGAGAAATCCGATGATTCAACTTCGCTAGCATCAAACCCTGAAACAAACAACCCCCAACGACTTGCCGCTCAGAGCCGACCGTGCCGAGAGCGTTCGGCGATCAACTACGCCGCGCAGTTGATGCGACGTCGCCAATGTTGTAAATCTTGATATTCTGACTTGTATGTACAAAATGTAATGGATAATGGTACATAATACTGCATAACTAGTACATAATA
>JABCKH010007873.1:0-23697 GCA_018851285.1 Lyophyllum semitale | reverse complement strand
AAAAAAAATTCCTTTGGTAACGCGCAAAATATCGTGATGAAGAGATGAAGAGATCAATTTTTTCGGTAACGCGTAACATCGAGTGAAGAGTTGGTCGTAATAGTACAGTACTTGAACGATACAACGATTTCGGTTCCAACATCCCATGCTCCGAGTTGGCAATGGTTAAAAGACCAAAGAAAATTTAAAGCCCCGTCCACCACAACCCGTGCTAGTTGATTGAGCGAGCAATGCCTCCCGCCGTGAAGTCTGATTCTGTCAACGACTGCCACCCGACTCCGACTTCTACCTGCATCGCTCTTCCCATAACCAGTAACCCTGAGCCATTGCCTCCTCTTTCAGATGCGGACCAGAGCGATGTGTGTTGGACCACGTCACTGGCTTATTATACTATGCTAACGCTCCGCTTCTGCGTTAGGATAGCTCCGTACCTGGTACTCCTCGCTCCGCTACCTCACTTCCTCTCCCACACCAGGAGGACCTCGAAGTTGTATGTGTATATTGAAGTTCAGCCCGTGATCATTTTTTAACGCTCATCTGCATGGATAGCCTGAATTATCCAAATCAGAATACCTGCAGAGCCTTCGCAAGACGTTCATATACTGCCTAGCTGACCGCGCAGTGTTTTTCAACGAAGTCAAGCAGCTCAAGAAACAAATGTCCCGGGTGGACCAAGGACCAGACCTCCAAGACCAGCTTCATTCGTCACAGGAGTTATTGTGTTTTTACAACCTCCAGCTTTCGCAGATCGCTTTCGAGTTTATCCGTCTCAAAGAACCGTTTGATCAGAAGGCTGCTATATTCTTCGCGAAAAATAGGTCGTGGGTGGACGTCATGATGGAGTTTGGATACCCCTCGCCAGAGGTGTGGCTGTTTCCCTAAAGACGCAACAACACTCGGCCTTCTAACCGTCTCGATTCTCGTCCGGTGAGTTATCATCCTGGATACCGGTGTTCAATTTTCACGAACCCGGAGCAGGAATTTTTCAGCCCTCGCGAAGATATGTAGCATACATAAACGCGATGTAGATCCCTTCGTCAAATTTACAAGGCAGTTTTAAATAGCGTCATTAGCTATACTACCTAGGTTAGCTCGATGCTTTACAATCAATCATCAAAGAACGTCCTACGGTGCATGGTACCTGGGCACCTGCAGCTTCCATGCATCGCTCCTTGACGAGAACGGAGCAAAACAGACGAGGAATATCTCTGGCTGAAAGCCCACGTCGTCGCATGCGTGCTACACTTTCATATCGACGCTGTAGCAAAAGAATTAGCTAATACACGCCGATGGTTGTGTCGAGAAGCGATAGACACACGGCCCTAGCCCTTAGGTGAAAGATTGAGCAGAGTAGTAAACGAGTTGCACGCTCGACGTACCTTTAGACCGGCGTTCCGATTCGGTCTCCGTAGGTGCTCGTGTCTGTGCTATCACTCCTGTATATTCTCTATTATTTCAGGAATCAATTCTATGGATTTAGAACATTAGTTCGAGCGGAAGGGGAATAAAGAAAAGGAAGCTGACCTTACACCACTCCATTATAGGCGACATGCATCTGACACCACCCGCGTCTATACAAATGCTGTGTCGGAAATACCGTCGCGTCGTACCCACATTCGAAAACGAAGGGGCCGGTCATCAAAGGCTACGCAAAACAGTTCTGTATGGCACTTACGCGAAGTTTAACACCATCAGGAAACGGAGGAAACGACGGGGAGTTGTCATGTTCAAGAGGAAGTTAGAGGAGCGTACGTGGCACCCATGCAATCGGATCGAAGTAGGAGATTCACGATTAATAGTATGAACAAATCCAGGAAACGCGCATGGCTTGAGGCGCAACAACGATGTCTAGCTGAGAGGAGAAAATGCAGTCTGAAATCATCACCGGAAACAACGACTGACCATGTGTCCTTCGAAAGTGAAGGGCCAGGGGGCCGAGAGAGAGATTTGGAGAGTCGACGTCGAGCACAGAAAAGATTGTGTGGCCACATGATTGTCATCATCGTCGACAACAACGACAAAGCTCCTCGTTGACCAAAACTTGCTTGACAACGACCATGATCACACGACTATCTGTCTTCCTCTGTGAAGTCTCGTCCATGGCTACTCACACCGCCGCGTGGAACTGTGTATTTGGTATGTTTTTGAGTATGAATGTGCGCAGATCTTCGTTGATCTTCTCCCCAATCCTTATCTCTAGGATAAACTCAGCCATTATGATGGGCATTGATCGATAATCGGTCAATACACCTTTGGGAGCAGGGTATTCTGGCAGGTATGTACATCATATGGTAGCTTGGCCGTGTTTAATGTATCTGTATCACCAGCCAACCCGCCCCGATTATCTTGTTCGATCTGATATACTGTCTTATACTGTATGAGCTGGAATTCCGTGAAGAGGGATCATTCCGCTCGCACTGGGATGATTTCGTGAGCTTTTCTGGATATTTTCCTGACACTCTTCGGCTTGTATCTGATTTCGTCGAGTGCAGATGCCGGTGAAGAAACAAATATGCCAACACCGCGACTTTCACCAGCCCATTTCCGCTTCTTCCACGTCTGCATGCCCCGAGCCGATGACATGTAGCTACGCCCTCTGCCAGAAACATCGAGGATGGGATAGTAAAAGGGAACGAGCCATTATACGACTGAGAAGCGTATAGAGCTGATGTTGCCAGTAGACAGGCAGTATACCGCCCTCGGTGGAATTTTTGACGACTCGTTCTCCTGGGTGTTCGATCGGCATCAGACCACTAAGTGGGGGCGGTCACAATGTATCTTAGTCTTAGTGGCAGAGGGTAGGATTGATACGGGATCAGCAAATTAATGAGTACGTGCCCCGGTTTTATTGAAACTGCGTACTTGTCATGACTGAATTTCTACTTGTCGTTTTAGCTTCCAAGAGTACTTAATCATGTTGCTGTTTTCCACGCGTTATGGCCCTGGGCCCAGGCCGCCTCGTTTGAAAGACGTTTTCGATGAGCATTGGGACGGCTCGGTGATGTTCACGCTGACCATTTAGTACACGAGCTGTGGTCAGACCGAGCATTGCGTAACGACCTCGTGTATACTTTTCCGAAGCTGCGTACTACTGATCACCGAGCTCAACACTCTGTCTAGTAGTCATCGAGCTCCATTGTCTAATGAACCATATGTGATATTCTAAATATAAAAAACGGATCTTATACAGTCTCCTGAGGGCGCACAACTAGCTTCGTTCCTGATACCTGATCATTCGCCAATCTCTCCAGCCCACTCACGACACCATTGAGACCGCCCGGAATGACTTCCACGTTATTTAGCTATCGCATCGTTAGCACTCTGCTTGATGGAGGGTGTACGTATAGGCAGACAGACCTTAATGATGTCCTGAGCCAAAAGTTCAGTCAGCCGGGGATGGAGCTTAATACCAAACTCCCAGTTTCCCATCACCATCGTGACGGTCTTTCCTTCCCCCACTTCGAGTTTCTCGTCCTTGGGCACGACAAGTGAAAGGTGACCGCCGTCGGCAAGGAGGTTGTAGCCAATTTGCTGGGTATCAGGCAAAGATACGGTGTCATAAACAATCTCGATGGGGGCTGTGGTGATCTTGGCGATTTCGGCAGCGAGTGACGGGAGGGAAAGGTGTCGATCCAGTACGTGGGTCGCACCAAGCGCCTTAAGGAACTCATCGTGCTTGAGAGACGCCGTCGTGATGATCGGGGAGAAGCCAGAGAGTTTTGCGAATTGGATGGCTAGACATAGATCAATGAGTATGGTGCCATGTATTCGCTAAGGAAATCTCCAAACCGCATTGGCCGACAGAAGAAGCACCTGCCAGCACTACGATCGGCTTTCCTGCATACTTTCCCCGCGTCGCGTCGTCAGCGGGGACTGTAAAGCCAGCTCCATATGGTGCAGGGAAGTAAAGTCCCCCAAAAGCTGCAACAATGGATTAAGGAAGCGCGGCCGCCTTGTCGAAAGATAATTGTGGTGGGATCTATGCATACCGATGAGCAAGATTACAACACGAAGTTGCTCGACATCACCTTTGCCGTCACCCCTGCCGTGGCTAGAGTGTGCTGCTGGAAGCCAGCCATTCGAGGAGATTGGAATACCCTACAGAACGCCAGTGAGTGGGAAATAATGGAGGAAAATCGAAGTAACAGACACCCTGTCCCCTATGGAAAACCCAGAAACACCATCGCCGAGCTTCTCGACTACCCCAGAAACGTCCAATCCAAGTACGGCGGGATAGTTTTCGATTATGAGGCCATATTTTTGGATTTTCCAGTCGAGTGGGTTCAACCCTGCAGCTTCAACGCGGACCAAGAGTTGGCCGGCACCGGGTGTAGGAATGGTGTGCTCCCGGACGATGAATTGTCCGAATTTGGATTCGAGAAAGAGAGCCTTCTGAGTGTCGGGCATCGCAAGTCTACTGGAAAGAAGTGATTGTTAGGTGAGGAATTTGTGAAGTTGATAACGAGCGGTACTTAAGTGGTTCTTTAGCGGCCCTCCACCGTGGTTGGCCCGGGTGAGCGGAATATAATAGCTTACTCATTGGGCTCCGCGGTGAGTGACCAAGCACCTGGTACGTAGCATTGATCGTGCTAGGAGGAAGCATAACTTGAAAGTAACATACTCTTCAGCATCAGGCTCATGCTGTCAGTGCTGACCGAGCACCTTGCATTGATCCCCACATCTCCGAGTCGCCGAGGGAAGATACAGAAGTGACACGGCAGAGTTGCATAATGAATATCGCAACTGTTAACGACCGGAGCCCGGAATGCATCGTGGAAAAAACAAGACGGTGTGTAGCGGGATGCGGGAGGAACAGACTCGCAGTTAATCAGCAGCGCTGTCAGCAGACGGGAAGACAAAGCGATCAGTAATATTATTTGATAGCACAAAAGCTTTGGCGAACTACCTCGGGAGCGATATACAGTTTAGCAGATCCGAGTTTTATTACAATCTTAAGGCTTGTACTGAAGATTGTGGCTCGAAAACGAGAAATTCGAATGAGCGGAGCGCAATTGCTTTGTCTGTATTTGTTCCTGAGGGTAAAGGAAATAGTTGTCCTTAAAATAGTCCCCGCTCTTGCCCCGCTCCTCTGCTCCGCCGTCAAGTTCGCATCCAACATCAAAACTCAACTCTGATTGTAAATCCAGCAGCTCGAGAACCGTGGTTTTGGAGGCGCTAGTGGGCTCAACGCTGGTGTTCATTCTTTCGCGGCGTCCCGAAGCACACAAGCAACTACCATCATCTCTACCACGAAGTACCTCTCATCTAGAATTGGATTGGAATCGTTGCTTATCATCTCGCAAACTTCGGTTGAGGAAACAGTTTTGATCATCTCCTCTGCTGGCTCTCCTGGGACCGGGCTCCTCACTGCTTTTAAATGGTTTTCGAAAGATGTTCTCGTGTATTGGGAGCTCTACCGTTTCTTTTGTCTCTGATATCTTTGGGCACATCTTCTTGAATTCTTCGTTTGTGCGTCGTGCAAGTAAATCTATCAGTTCCCGGACTCTGATCTGTATTCTTATGCTCGATATGTTCTCGTGAGTCCTATTATCTTCGTGTCGTTTTACCACCATTATTTTACTAGGTATAAATCGTTCGTATTAGTCCAATGGATATCCGCCTACAAGAAAGCCCAAATCAGTTCTCGAGAATGAACTGACCGTAGGGCATCAGGCGCACGAGCATAGGCCACCCGTAGCAGGCTCTGTGCACGACGGGAGGGTGTGTTTTGAAGGGGAGATTATAATCCGATCTATGGATCAACTTGTTAGCTTTTCTTCTTTCATACGTAATTCACCGTTCAACTTTTTTTCTTCTAGTTAAGCCCTGAACCGCGCCGATCACCTCAATACGAACATAATTGTATCCTTCAGAATACGTCGGAACATGATGCCGCTCACGATAGGGATCACTGGCTGACCGCTGAAAGAAATTCGGGCAGGTCGGTTGGATCACGGGATCCTTTACTCACCTCATCTCTCAGAGGGCTTTCCGCAGGTTCTCTTCCAGGGCTGACGGTCGTGAAGAAAAGGTGCAAGAAATTTGAACCTTTCTTTATCGAGTACGCTACAAGTACGCTATGCCTTGATCCTTCCATTCAGATATAACAAGCCTCAGAGGTCGAACCAAGGGCACTCAACGTACTTACGTTATACCATAAAGGAGATGAGTTACGTGTCAATTTAAACACTGTGAAACTCATGTTCTTTCTCCATGACTTGACTGATAGCTTCATAACGCAAGGTGCGGCTGGTACTCGTGTATCGTACTTCAAGCGGTACTTGACAGAAGCCAAAAAAAAAGAAGTTTCCCGAATTGGTAATACCCTCAAACTTTAATCCACCATGCCAACACCATGCTTCCTAATCTGTCAACATCTCCGGACAAATGCCTGAACGATACAACGATTTCGGTTCCAACATCCTATGCTCCGTCTTGGAAATGGTTCAAAGACCAAAGAAACTTTAAAGGCCCGTCCACCCGAACCCGTGCTAGTTGATTAAGCGAGCAATGTCGTCTTCCGCCGTGAAGTCTGATTCTGTCAATGAGCCAACGGACTGTCCGACTCCGACTTCTACATGCATCGCTCTTCCCATTACCTGTAACCCTGAGCCATCGCCTCCTCTTTCGGACGCGGAACAGAGAGAGGTGCGTTGGACCACGTAACTGTGCTAACGCTCTGCTTCTGCGTTAGGATAGCTCCATGCCTGGTACTCCTCGTCCCGCCACCTCACTTCCTCCCCCACACCAGGATCTCGAAGTTGCATGTGTAAGTATGTTGAAGTTTCGCCCATGATCATTTTTTAACGCTCATCTGCATGAATAGCCTGAATTATGGAAATCAGAATACCTGCAGAACCTTCGCCAGACATTCATATACTGCCGAGCTGACCGCGCAGTGTATTTCAACGAAGTCAAGGAGCTCAAGAAACAAATGTCCCGGGTGGACCATGGACCAGACCTCCAATACCAGCTTCGTTCGTCACAGGAGTTATTGTGTTTTTACAACCTCCAGCTTTCGCAGATTGCTTTGCAGTTTATCCGTTTCAAAGAACCGTTTGATCACAAGGCTGCTATATTCTTTGCGACAAATAGGTCGTGGGTCGACGTCATGGTGGAGTTTGGATACCCCTCGCCAGATGTGTGGCTGTTTCCCTAAGGACGCAACAGCACTCCGCCTTCTGACCGTCCTAATTCTCGTGTGGTGAGTTATAATCATAGCTACCGGTGTTCAATGTTCACGAACCCGCAGCAGGAAGCTTTCAGAATCTATGCCCGCGCGGAAATATGCAAAGATGCATGTAACATACGTAAACGCGATGTAGATCACTTCGTCAAATTTACAAGGCACTTTCAAATGCGTTCATTAACCATTAATCATCAAAGAACGTTGCACGGGTACATGGTACCTCCTGTACGATTACGCGGGAAAGAACTCCTCTCTGCGCATGTGTGTAGATGAGGACCTCGTGGGAAGAGGTACCAGCACCAACGAACACGCGGAGGGTATAAGAGTGTAAGCTGGGCGAGCGAAGAGACACAGTCATACATACTTATGCTTCCTCAGCGTCTAGCGTTTGTCGTAATGGCACTTCCTCCATGCTGATACATAAAAGGGCGAGCGTGACTCTCCCCAAGAGTCATGTGTACGACGTCTACCGGCGGCGGTCCTGGATGCGAACACAGCAAAACAGACGAGGAATATCTCTGGCTGATTGAAGCTCACGTCGTCGCACACTTGTTACGCTTCAACATTGAACGCAGAGGAGAATACGTAGGCCGATATATACTGCTTGTCGTGACGAGAAACGACAGACGCACGCCCCTAAGTGAAATTTTGGGTAGGGTAGTGAACGAGTTGCACGCCTGCGTACCTTTAGCCCCGTATTCTGACTCGACCTCCGTAGGCGCTCGTGTCTTTTCTATCACTCCTGCGTATTCTTTATTACTTCAGGAATCGATTCTATGGATTTAGAACATCAGTTCGAGCGGAAGGGAAATAAATAAAAGGAAACTAACACCTTACGCCACTCCACTATAGGCGACATGCATCCGACACCACCCGCGTTCCATGCAAATGCTGTGTCGTTAATACCGCCGCGTCGTACCCACATTCTGAAACGAAGGGGCCAGTCATTACAGGCTGCGCAAAACAGTTTTGGATGGCACTTACGCGAAGTCTACAAGGTTGGTGCAAGGGCGAGCGCAACTCCTCCTCGACGGCCGTTACATACCGATGTGTGCGGGGAGCGACAGACACATCGCTCTGGGTGGAAATTTAAGTAAACTATTGGATGGGTTGCATGCTCAATGTACCGTAAGACTGACATTCTGGTCAGGCGCGTGTTTCTCTCTTATGCGTCCCACAGAATGTGCTTCCTTGTTTCCCGAATCGATTCTATCAAACAAATTTGGGACGTCAGTTGAATTTGAGTGGAAAGGAGAGAAAGAAAAGGGAACTTGACTGTATCGTCTCGCACGAGCGACCTTCCCCATAGGTGCCAGCTGACATTGACTCTTCCCCTGTGTAGGAGCGCTCCTGAGGATCGGAGGAACGGCCTGCTGAGCGGAGATGTCGACGGGGCAAGGATCAAGGCAGCGACGAATTTCGCACCGTATAACCTGCCCGCCGTCCTGTTATTCTTCATCCTTTGATTCGTATTTCTGAGATCCGTTCTGCGCATAAGCTAAAGCCATCGCAGTGTGTCAAGAAGAAAACGCTAGAAAAGCGAAGCGAGCACTACTCACGAAGACATTCGGGCATCAAAAGCCCCATTGTGTATGGACGTAGGATCGGAGCGCATGGGTTCCTGGAAAAAAATCAGAGGCACAGTGGAAACGGACATTATGAACATGCCTGTTAATATTGACCGGAATGTTCGGAATGGCTGAGCATTGGATCGAAGCTCGATACCATCCTCTAAAAATCGATTTGAAGACTAAGTATCGTTCAAAACGCAGGTATTAGATTAAATATTTCCTCAACGGAAGTGTGCTTTACATTTCCACGCCATCTTTGCTTCGTATCTCACAGAGGAAGGTCAGTATTTGGGTAGCCTACAGATTCGAGGATGATGATTGGTTGGAGGACATCGTTGACAACGATCACACGGGGTCATGCGGAATCCGGAGCTAATTCTCTTGTCATTTACAACCATCTTTCAAACGCTGAACCTCCCTTCCCTCCACGCATCGACTCTATACCTGGAAACCCACGATTATATTGCGGACCGCGGCCTATTCAACGATGCTGCTCTTCACGGTCGTGATACTCGTTCGGAGAGGAGAGAAGCGGAGAGCAACTTGGGGCTAGGGCGTGTTAGATGGGAGGTCAGAGTCGTTTGGAGTGAGCATTGCAATATGTTCAGTGCCTTGCAACTCGCTCGTATAGATGGTTGCGATAATGTAAACTTCCTATTTTTTCCTGCGAATTCTACCGAGTTATTGAGCTTTCAACTTCCCATAGGACACTCATCAACAACTCTCGACGCGCCGCACCTGCCCCTGCCGACGTGCCTATGTTCGAATCGACACACTTACAGCTGCGCGCTTCTGGTGTTGGAGGCGTTCTTTCACTGGGACGTAGTTTTTCATTGTGATACGATGACGAAGGACCGAAGGTACACCATCTTTATTCAACCTTGCGTCCGTCATTGAACCCTTTATTTCTAATAGCTTCTCTACATGTGATTCCTACACAGCACCACCACCTCCGTTTCGCGAGCCATAGCAATAATCAACCAACGCCGCCGAATTCTCAGGCGATTAACTCGAAAGAAACTGGATGCCACGAATTATGGTTCACGAAGTCCGGCACGAGCGCCTGCGGAAACGGGCATATTGATGGCCTGTTACTTATGGACGGGGACGGTTGGTCGTTGTTTCCAACAGCGATCAGACGTTCTCGTAATACTTTCATTTTCTCAATATCGGGACCGCGAAAGCATGGCGTCAGGCAACCCATCCCACGAGTGGCGGCACCGTGTACGTCAGACAACTGTGGTGTGGGCGAGCGATTCCTTGAAACAGGGTTTTTATGCACTGAATGTCCTCTCGCAAAGGTTTGTGCCTCCCATCTACGACGTAGTAGAGCTTTTGGTTGACTTAACGCTGCTCCTTTTCAGATTTGAGGACACTAGAATCGTTCGTCGATACGCAGAACTGGAGCTTCCGTTCAACGTGCACGGGATGGGGCCCGCTAGTGTAACCATGTACGCTCGTTCTCGCCCTTTCCCCGAGGCCCAACAGCTCATTTAGATATCCGATAGCCCGGAGAACTTATCACTCGCCTCCTTGACTAGGAATTCTGTGTGTTAATTGGTTCATTGGACGGCCGCTTTCTGAGCGAGCCTTCATGCTCGTTGAGGCGACATATCGAGGCCCGCGAAGGTTAGCCCTTATCACCATCTATTGGCGTTAGACTCGGGCCAGATGCAACCGATGTCACTACGATTAAAGGTATGCAGCCGTCCGTCCATCCCGATACCTTCTCATTCACCTTTTATCTCAACAGCTGCTTCCGATCTTCCCGCAATTCTTGGAGATCGTCTCACTCTTCTGACTCTGGCTTTCATCACCTCTGGTGTTATACCGATACTCAAATTCAGAAGTCACGACAAGAATTGGACACAACAAACCCAGCCTCCATCCACACTCTAGCCCCCATCGATCTCCTCTCTCCGCCGCCGCATAAACCCAAGGTTCTTCTGTGTTCACCGCCGCCGTGTCCCGTGTCTATCCCTCCCTCGCCGCCGCCGCCGCAGTTCTGACCCTCGTCATGCATAACATACCCTTTTCACTCACTCTTCGTCAACGTTCCCGCCCCCATCGGTCAAGCATCTCTCCCTCCCGTGGGCCAGCCATAACCACCACCGGCCGGCGTCCCAAAGCCGGAGCTGGAGTTGAAGCTGCGGGGGCTCGGTCCCCGTCGAAGACCAACACACGTCCCGTACGAGTTATCGGCGTTTTGTTACTATAACAAGCCCAAGCCCCCGAGAATGAGCGCTAGGGATTGGTGTTGTTGGTGCAAGACGTGGCCCGGCGGTGTGGTCTCGAAATCAGTGATGGTGAAGGGCTGGAGTGGTGTAACGAGGAGGAGGAGGAGGAGGAGGAGGAGGAGGAGGAGAAAGAGAAGCAGGGAGAGCAACGTTTGCGTCGATTCCTAGTGTCAGCGGGGATGATACTGGCTGGGGAGGGCTGGATGAGCGCACGAAGACGAGGGAGGTGGACACGCTTCACGTTGGCGGCCCGATCACAATTTCCTTGGGCGGGGTGGGGCTAGTCACTGGGTTGGGCTCGGACGGGCTGTCCACACAGACCCACACAGACCAGACGCTCCTCAGCGTCCTCTCACATATTCTCCCTTCCTCGCCGCCGCCGCCGCAGTTCTGCCCGTTGTCACCTACCACGAATCTGTTTATTTCCCATCGTTGTTCGCCCTTCTTGCCCACCATCGGAAGTGTTCCATCATCCCCTAGGCCAGCCGACGTCCCAAAACTGGAGCTGCAGCTGCAGCTGGCAGGGCTCGATCCGATTGAGAACCACCACATGTCCTGTAGGAATTCTGGGCGCTTCGTTACTAGCAGAATCCCCCGCTGATGAGCTACCCGAACGAGCGCCAGCCGCCGGCGTCTTTGGTGCAGGATGTGGCCTTTCAATGTGGTCTAGGATGGGGTGATGGTCATGGACCGGCTTCGATTTTGCGGAGTTGGGTGGTTAAGGGGAGGGGGAGGTGGGCGAGTAACGTCTGCGTCAATTCCCAATGCCAGCGGGGGTGATATTGGCTGGGAAGGGCGGGGTGAGCGTACCAAGGCAAGGGAGGTGGACACGAGCGAGCTTCACGTTGGCCCGAATTACGCTATTTCCTCGGGTGGGGCTCTTGATTGTGGAACCTCCCCTGGCTGGGCTTCCGAGAGGATCGTGCTGGTCATTGTGTTAGGGTTAGACGGGCTAGAATCGACGTCGGCGATGCGTCGTTTGGTTCTAACCCCAAACCCGTTCGGAGCCGCCATCTGCGTCCATCCCCCACGTGCCCATATCTCCTCGGTCGCCGCAGGAGCTCCGCGTCTTGTCCTCCCTCGTCGCCAGATCGTCTTTGTGCTCCCCGTTGAACAACCTTCGTCGTCCTCGTAGTCGATGGCTATTCCTGGGTTCTAACCCTAACCCTAGGGTGTGGAGGATGGGATGACGATGATCAGGAGGCGGTCGATGAAACGGATGCTGAAGGATGCTGAAGGCGACTGGAAGGTCCTATCAGCGGAACCCTCACATCATCCGTTCCGACGTCGACGCCGTCTGACGCCATCTCTTTAAGCCTACTAGCGACATCACTCCCCCCAACGATGGAGTCGGACGACTACGGACGTTATCTTTTAGGCTTCTGTCATCCCTGTCTGCTTAATGTTTATTTTACCTCTCGACATTATATATATTCGTCTTGACCGAGCGTTGATGGATGCTTTTCCTTGTTACATGCTTCATTTACTGTTGGCTCGCACCGAATGGGTACAAGATACCATACTATATGCCTATGGATAGACGTCTCTCTCCGAACTCTCCTGCGCCAGTGCGGAGGTTTTGAGGGAGGAACAGCTAGCGAGCGGTCTGCCGTTACTGTCGCATTCTGTTAAATTTCTGGCACTGCCCAACGCAACCACAAGTACTACTACAACCATCAACGGCGCCTATTTAGTTGACGGCGCTGGGAAACAGAACTCAGCACAGCCTTGGAACGATCTTCATCTTGTCATGGCTTTCCCCAATTCTCGCCATCCAACCTTCTACGACTGTAACTTTACAGAAGTTCAAGGAGATGCAAATACCTATAATGTTGCAGGACCGATGTCAGTTCACGGCTCGGAGCCAGGTGAGTCGCTCACGCATCAATAATCGCTAGTACGCTCAAAGTTGATCAATCCACAAGGGCTCGCCGACTTACTACGGGTGATCTGTCCTGGAGCTGGATACGATTCAGAAGAGCGCGATCCACCCCCAAGATGTCATCCCAATACACGAACAGATATTTTAGAGGAGATGATGGCATGGGTCGAAAATGGAGCGGAATCAGAGGATAATGAGCATGGGCGAGTTCTCTGGTTGCATGGCCCTGCAGGTTCGGGAAAGTCGGCTATTGCTCAGACTATCTGTGAGCGCCTCACGGAACGAGGAGACTTGGCAGCAAGCTTCTTTTTCTCTCGGAGCGGGCGTGACTCGGGTGCTCAGCTTTTCACCACCATTGCCTTTCAGCTCGCCTTTTCCGTTCCCGGACATCGAAGCAGAGTCAGGAATGCCATCGACAGTGACCCATTGAGCCTTCACAGAGCGACGCGCATCCAGATCCAAAAGCTGATCATCGAACCGCTTCAATCGGCGGCATCAGGATCTTACGGCGTCCAAACACCACTTCGAAAATCACCTATGGTAATCGTAATTGACGGCCTTGACGAATGCAAGGGGAACGATGTCCAGACGCAGTTACTAAAGCACATTCTTAGCCTCGTCGAAACAGACTCCACCCCGCTCCGCTTCATAGTTGTGAGCCGACCCGAACCCCATATATCCCATGTCTTTGACAACACCAATCTTTGGAGCTTCACGTACGCAGTCTCGCTTTACGGGGATCACAAATCGCATCAGGACATTCAAACATACCTTCTTTCTGAATTCGAGAGGATATCCTTGTCGGAAAAACACTCAGCCGTGTTTTCGACGACTTCTCTGCCTTTCCCCTCTTTGGATCAACTGGAGCTGATTGTTCTTCGCTCAAGTGGATACTTCATCTACGCCTCAACAATTATCAGATACATTGATGAAGAGTATCACTCGCCAGTCAAGCGGCTTGAGGAGGCCCTGAATACATCTACGGCAGGTGCAGGACCATTTGCCGAGCTCGATAACCTCTATCGTCAAGTGCTCTCGATCTGTCCCGATAGAGATATAATCAAGAAGATCCTTGCTTGTATAGTGGAACAATCAAAACCTCGTGGTGGGTTGGCACCCTCAATTTTCCTACAGGGCTTTCATCTCAAGCCTCAAGATATTTCCCTGTTATTGCGTGGCCTACATTCTATCATTTCATGTGATTTTGTACGCGGATATTTACGCCCGTTCCATGCATCTCTGGGCGATTTCCTTTATGACCCTGATCGAGCTGGGGAATTCTACATCGATCAGCGAGAAGCTAATGCAGTGTTGGGTCGGATCTGCTTGGACTGGTTGAAATATAGCCTTGAATCTCCAAGATCCCCCCCCAATCTTCCCAGTCTCAGGACCGGATCCAGGTCCGGATTCTTCGAAGACTTTATTCAGCATGTTCGCACAGCAGAAGCCCGCGAGGATGACTTTATTCATGATCTCCTCACGATCAATCTCCATTCCTGGGAATTTATCATCACAGAACTGGGTCGTATGATAATCTCACACGTTGCCGAGCGTCAGATTAACATTGAGCCTCAGTTGATACATGTGTTGAATGTAGGAATATTGGACGTACGTCACTTTTCATTTATCACAGGAGATTGTTATTATAACTTGTCAAACATAGTCTTTTGCGCACCCAAGCTTAGTTCTTATCAATCATTTTGCTGTGATAACAAAGACCGCAGTTGGCTGTGTACTTGCATTCACATCCGCCTTTACACCTGGATTGATCAACAATGGAAACCTATGCACTGATAAAGGTAAGTTATGCATGAATCTTGTCTTTGGCCTACAAATTTTACGCCAGAAAGCTTTCAAAGATGTCCTATACTCCGAAGAAGATCTGCGGAGGTTGTGGTTCACACCTGAAGACCCCGAGAAAATTGGAGACAGGCGACTTAGAAGCATGCTATCTGAGCTAGAACGAGCCTCGAGCAACTCCTGTGATGTCTCGACTATTCATGTCTCCATAGTAGGACGATGCCTGGACATATTACAATTTCCACGGGCGCGGTGGAAAGATGATGGGCTCGATGAAGCACAGTTCGTATTGCCTTCTGATTCTTCAGTATAATCCAAAAGCTAATAATACTCCAGGATTTTCGTGAACATTAACCGATATGTGTATTCCAGAATGCTGTGGGCAGGACATCTCTCTCGGACACCTCCGGGGAATTTAGACATACTTTTCCTCCTTTGGAATATTGGAGAGGACGGGACTATTGGAGACAAGTTGTTGTTCCGAGAGAACTGGGAGTTGCCTGCTTTCAGGGAAACCTCTGACGAGGAACAAAAGGGACAGTGGCAGTCAGTAAGGAGGCCTCTCTCGAAGCTGCATTTCTGACACTAATCACCAGGTCCTTCGATCCCCAAAACCTACGTCACTCGATTACTAGCATCCTGGATAAATTCGAGTCGCGTGGCTGGCATGAGCAGCCTATCTGGTTTGACAGTGCTTCTACGTCAAATGATCAATTCTACAGAGCCGACTGCATTAGTACGGGATTGATCTTGGAATGGCTCAAGGTATGGGGCATCTACGACTTAACAGCTCAATGAAATTAATCTGCCAAAGAAAATGCCTTCCCCACCAGAAGATCTTGTCGCTCAGTGGGAGAGATTTGACATCGAGCGTAAGATGGCCTTGGAAGCTTGGATGGACCAGGGTAGGTTATCGGAACATGAAGCGTACACGACGGCAGATGAAGTCTCACTCGACAAGGCGATGGATATTGACGATGACACCTTACTCTCGGACAATGGTAATATTCCATGGCACGGGAGCGACTCCGCGGATCGACTGCCTGGATTCGCATCTTGTTTTGTAGAGTCGGCATGTACAGAACCTGAACCATTCTCAAGTGTCCCTATTGAGGGGCAAACGGACGTCGCGACCACGAGCAAGAGACTGCGGGGACTGAGTATGGAAGAAGCCGGGAACACAGAGAGAAAGCGGTATGGTTGTTGTATCTCACTGTTGTTGACATAGCTGACAAGAGTTACCTACAGGCGGCAGGGAGCTTGATACTCCATGTGCTGTCTTGTTTCAAGCTCCGAGTGTCAGTCTCCAGACGCAGAGATGGGCTCGACAGAGTATACGATTCGCGAGGTATTCAGACATGTATAATTAAAACGGCTAAAATATTTGTGCTGCTCGATCGAGTCAGATAGGCGCTTGAGGAAAATGTGTGCAACATACCTCAATATTTGGACGTCGAGTTCGACCTTGATAGGCTCGAGCTCTCCGTTTCCTATTTTTAGACGCTCTTTCTCAACCGCCGTTGGTGGAGAGTCTGAATATAATCAAATGTCAATGGGAAACACCTTGAAGCAAAGGATAACAGAGGAAGCGTGCTGACCTATAACTCGACCCGACGAGCCCGCTAGCCCATGCTCTGGACCACGGGCGGGATCGTTGAACGTATATTATTTCCGGTTATGCCCATCGCTATCTTCACCCCCGACGGACCGAGCACGATGGCCTGCAAAAATCGAGGTCGGTTGCATCCGCCCCGCCATGACGGCCCACACCGTGCTGACTCCTGAGCACCCAGGCTCTTTTTCTGCCGCCATCGTTGTGGGAGGCTAGAGAGAAACCGAAATCAGTGGAAGACGACTTGAAGCGGAGGAGAATTCAAAGGACCTATCAATTGACACGACGTGCTGGCCTTTTCTCTAGCTAGCCAGTGTTGTTGATTGACCGCCGGCGGCATCAACGTACGTTATATCGCTTATTCATTTTTGACGGGATGAGCATGACGGGGTGGCCGTATACCTGAAAGAAGGTTCAATTGTCGACGAAAATCACAGATGGCAGTTGCCTAACCTTAGTTATTCCACGTCCCCAGATCGGGCTCATCAGTAAAATGACAACCTCTTCCACTTTCAGTTTCAGCACTTCATCTATCACTTTCACAACTTCCTCTATAGCTTTTCGCAACTTCCACTTTCTTAATATCTTTTCGGCGACTTTCCGGTCACTTTCACACCTTCCGCAACTTCTCATAATTATGTAGTTCTCTAGCCCTATGAAACTGCCCTAAGTGATCTAAAAAGCGATTTCATATGCATAATGGTCCACATACTCCGTGGTGGTGACGATTGCGTCGCATTTGCATGCCGCAATGTGTTGGGAAAAAGACGAAGTCATTCAAACTCCGCTTCATGAAGTTCAACATCCATCAACATCCCACTTCATCACTTCGCTCTCCCCGCTCCCTCGTTCTTTCGTTCGTCGCGCTGTGCCTCTCTTGTTATAGTCGGAGGATATGGTCTTGTGGTTGTGATCAATTTTGTTATTTGATTGCCTGTTTTGTGGGCACCCGTTGACAGGCACAATTCCTCCGAATCTCTTGTATGATCTACACTTGGCCTACCTACCATTCTTTTCGCCCCAGACTTCGTTGGCGTGGGTTAGCAGAGGTTTTATGAGGTCAAATATCACGAGGTTGCAGGTGAGTAGCGTCTTCCTTCCCCTTTTTTCATACCCAAGTTGACCTTCAGCCAATGCAGCTGTCAAAGCAATGGTACGTTCGCTCAAATCTACGCTTTCGCAACAAGACTGACACTCGTCACGAATTCTAGGGAATGTTCCAGGCTCCTAACCAGCCGTCCTTGCGTGTTCGTTCCAAGTAAAAGGTCGCATGTCTCATACTATTACCCTCGCACAATGCCTCAACCTTTGATCACAAACAGAGTCAAATCTAAACCTTAAACTTGGAAGAACACGCAAGGACGGCTGGCAAACTATGTGTGGGAACTTTGCTTATCTTGCAAGATTCTGAAGCATCTGAGCTTGACG
This sequence comes from Lyophyllum semitale, assembly GCA_018851285.1. Taxonomy (NCBI): domain Eukaryota; kingdom Fungi; phylum Basidiomycota; class Agaricomycetes; order Agaricales; family Lyophyllaceae; genus Lyophyllum; species Lyophyllum semitale. The sequence continues at coordinate 5,978 of JABCKH010007873.1, read as the reverse complement.
TGCGATCACCTGATTTGACGCGTACGCGTACGACAACCCCGTCTCTCCTACTTAATGGAAAACTTAGTTCCCTCAATCTCTGAACACAATATCTATGCATCACTTGATTTTTCGGACTTGGATCTGGTTGATATCCAAGTAGAAACCTTTGGATTGTTGGGAAAAACTCCATGTTTATGGCAGACAAAGCTCTGCCTTGCGCAACTTCAGTCTCGTACTCAGTCACCTCCAACTGATATTATCAGCATATCTGCAACGGGGTCTGGGAAGACTCTAACATTCTGGATGCCATTGCTGTTTATTGACAAAGGCATCACAATCATCGTGACAGCACTTAATGTGCTTGGGGATCAATTTGTTTCAGAAGCAACAGCAGCAGGGCTCCCTGGGAAGTTAGTAACAGCAGAGAATGACAACAATATTACCTTTGAGGTGCGTGTTTTCCCTCTATTACACTTCAGGTACCTTATCAACAGGATAGGCAATAAGGGCTCTTGAATTCCGCGTCCTTGTTTTCAATCCTGAAATCCTTACGAAATGAGGAGGTCGATGCGAAAAAAAGCTCTGGAAATATAAGCCATTCATGTCTCGGCTTTTTAACATTACCTTTGATGAGGGCCACTGTATCTCTCAATGGGGGGCGACATTTCATCCACAGTATTCTAACCTTGGAATGCTTCGCCATCACCTTCCTGGTGTTCCCTTTTACATCACGTCCGCAACCATACCTCCACCTATGATGGCAGATATCAAAGCCAAGCTCTGTGTCACACCCAACTGCCTTCTCTTCCACCGAACTAATGACCGACCAAATATATTTCTGACTGTACGCCGTATGCAACACCCACAAAATACCTTCCACGATCTCGCATTTCTCATTCCTAAAGATTGGACCCTGGATCGACCTCTTCCTTGGAAGTTCATGGTGTTTTTCAACAGCAAAAAAGAAGCTGAGGATGCATCACTATACCTTATGAACCTTGTACTGATGGAAGTGCAAGCAAAATTCTCGTGGTTCCATGCTGGGATGTCGAGTTTCTTTCGTGTGGAGAAAATCGAAGATTTCAAGGGCGGCGAAACATGGGGATTGGAATTAACTGATGCTGGGGGAATGGTGCGTAGTATTGTAGCATCATTGATCCATAACTGACACCATCGTGCAGGGTCTTGACGTACCTGATGTAACACTTGTGGTCCAGTTCAAAGTTCCCAAAGATTTGAACACATTAATGCAACGGTTCGGGCGTGCGGGCAGGGATCATCAGATCGAGGCCATAGCTGTCTTGATTGCAGAGCCAAAATGGTTCTATGAGGAACACCTCAAGCATGAGGATAAGAAGCGGAAACGACGAGAAAGGCAGGGCACGAGGAAGATAAAGGCCAAGGTGTCACGAAATGTTGATGTGAACTCGGAGTCATCAGACACGGATGACACTGATGGCGATGAGGAGAATCGAGCCGATCCTGAAGGTACAAATGCTGAGGTGGACGTTGACGATGTGCTGCAACAGATGGCGAATGAGAGTTCACATCGGAAACATCAGAAGGTGGGAGGAAAGAAGCAGCACCTCGATTTAGCATTGCTCTGCTTTGTCAACGCTCACCATCTGAAAGGAACAAAATGATGCCGCCGTGTTCATTCGAACACGTACTTCAATAATGATAAGCTTGGTGAGGGCACTGCATTACGTTTTTGCTGGTCGCTCTACTCATCCCACTCTCAGAGCCCGAATCTGTATACTGCTGTCAACGTTGTACTGCCCAGGCATCACGTCTCTGCTGTGATCTCTGCCATCCAGAAGAGATGGATGGGATGATCGACTTTACAGCTGGCCACCCGCCTCCTCCTACAATGCGAGCCGTCACAAAGGTCAAAGTACCTGAGTTCACTCCCTCAGAGAAGGAAAAGGAGCTTCGCGCTGCAATCTACAGATGGCGAGAAGAATCCGCAATCAAAATCTGGGGATCCCTAGACTTCTTCCCTGCAGACATGCTGCTCCATCACGATATCATTGACAGCATCCTCTCGCTCGCTCACGCCCATGCATTGTCGTCCGTCAAGGACCTTTACGACCAGACTCAGTGGTCCTTCACGCAGCAGTATGGTCACGAGATTCTAGCCCTCATAGCCAAGCATCTGCCGAAGCCTCTTCCACCATCACCATTTGTTTCCACTCCCCTTGTCAGGCGACCTCTCGCATCCAGTCATGCCTTACTGCAAAATCCTGAACCGGAAACCCCCGTACCAAAAAAGGCTCGTGCTGCACCGACATGTGGGGCATGTGGATTGACAGGGCACCGTCGTAAGTATCCACTTCATTTGCCTTCACCCGATAGTTAATATGATCTCATAACAGGAAATAGTCCAATGTGCCGAATGCACTCTAGCTCGAGAGCGCGAGGGACTGACGAGAACTGCCCTCCGCAAGCTAGACCTCCAAATCCCCCAGCTCCAGCTCCAGCTCGCTGAAACCTTCCTCATTCACCGCTTCCATCGTAGATTGTCTTGTAGCCTGCACTGGTTCCTTTTGCATAACACGCATTCCATTCACGAAATGATCTAGGAACTTGAAGTGGACCTCTCGCGCGTCGACAAATTCGTGAGCTTTGCATTCAATAACAAAGTCGAGCAAAACCTGGATAGTATTCCGAATATCTGGCGGTGCGTGGCGAATTGACCGATGCAAGAGATGGAAATTGTCTTGAATAAGTGTGTGGATCTTGCGAAAGATTTCGATGAGCGGTGATTGCTTCAAGATGAGCTGAAACGTTCGCGCCGACCCAGAACTACCGTAGACAACCTTTGTGTATAGGTTCATGAGCTCGACGAGCCAGTCCACTGCTCTAAACCCATCTGCTTTTCCTGTGGGGTTGCACAGCCAATGCATGCGGATCACATGTCTAGTACACATAAAAATTAGTCCACCTCCATTGATAATCTCAATGGACGTACTTCAGCCGGTCATTATACTTGTATTTCATGTTGATCATGGTCTTGATGAGATGTGTCGCGTACTTGTGTTTTCCGACCGATTTGAAAACAAAAACCCAATGCAAAAATGTTGCCTCGACGCGCCCAATATCACCGTGCTTCATTGCATGTGTTAGCTCTATGTATTGGATAAGCCACGCAAGAATGAGGCTGTTGTTTCGAAATGCTTGGTCGGACGCCACGGGCTTGTCAAGGTAAGAGGATGCTAGATTCAGTGAGCGCTCAGTGATTTCGTCCCAGGAAGGCTTGGAGGCCGCATATTCCTCCAGTGACACGATGCCTGCTTTCTTGCAGTCGACACGCCAACAATCTAGTATCTTAGCATATGCGCACTGGTGAATGATGTCGTGCATCATTCGGAAGCTCGGTTTACTCGCGATTCGTCCGGAATCGTGTGGGCGTACTTTGCAAATCTGTTGGTACAGACCTGCAGGGTCTCTCCGCGCTTCGGGAGGCTCGATGAACATTCGCCAGATCGCATCCGAACATGCCATCTGGTAATGGAACAAGCCCATAACAAAGATGATGAATTGCAGGCGCCGCACAGGCTTCGATTCGATGGATCGTGAACGACGGGCGAGCTCTATTAGTTCACCAGTTCGGAGATCACCATGCCAGAGCGAGACATGCTCGCGGATGTCCGTAACTCCTGGATGATCTGTGGGGTCCCCGAGATGTGCTTGTGTCAAGATGTTCTCGATAATCTGAGCTTGACCGTCGCTCGTGGATTGATTGATGTCCATGCTTCTGCAGGGCTCAAAGGTGGCTTTTGTGACGGGGATCTGGAGGATGGTTTCAGGCGAACCGAGGTGGTCACGGAAGTGCGAAAATCCATCTGCAAAGGTGACCAGCACATGGCGAAAATGCCATGCTATAATCCGCACAGAACGGCTGGGGATGTTGGGTGGCTCTTGGGCTGGTAAACAATGCATCCAAGTGTATAACGGGGGACGATTGGCATCCGGAACGGAGATATTATTTGGATCGGTGTTCCACATCTCGGCAGAGCATTTTAGGTCGTCTGCAGTCACACCGTGAGTTAGGGGAATGGCGAGTGCAGATGTGGCATGTTTAAGAGTATCTCCCAGTTTCTCGAGTGTAGGGAGCCATGATTTGAAGTCCATGTCAAAATTGTCGTACGCAAATGATGCTGTCGAAGACGAGGCCATACGACGAAGTTGGATGTGAGACTTCTCCGAAAGAGACGATACCATGTCATGGATCGACGTCAACGAGACTAAGAGGCCCATGTGAGCCAGCATTTCTACAAGAAGCTCAGGTGTCGACGTTGAATGGCAGAAAATTCCAACGACAGCGGCAATAGGATTACAGCGTTGATTCTTACTCATCATGAGTATAGACATAATAACAACTCGTTTCTAATGCAAAATGAGTTTTGCATAGAAAAGACAAGCAAGAAATTCACTCACAATATGATGTAGCGCAGGTGTCCGTTCGGCGGCGCGTCGTTGACGTTTGGAGCGCCGTGACACTTCGGAACCCTCCTCATCTCTAATGACATCGCTTCCACGCTCCATTCTTTCCTCTTCTAATTCCCAGTACTCGGCCTCGTAGTCTAGACTCACGTCTCTTTCTGGATTCGGCTGACTCGTCTGGGATGATGGGGCTGGAGCTGAACGTGTGTTTTCGCTCTGTAAAAGAATTCCCAGCATGTTCCAGAGATACGGAGCCTGGTTTTCGAGCTTTGTAGCCATGTCCTGGATAGAAAACGCGTGGATCTGCGCAGCCGATGCATTGCGAGCACTGAAGTGCCATCCTGACTCCTTGTTTGCGAGATGAGCGACTTCCTGCGCAAGGAGCTTCGAACAGCAGTCAATAGTGGACTTGCTCACTTCAGCACACGTCGTGCAGTGGTTTTGAAGGACTTCAAAAGTCGCAGCGATGTCGCCAATAAAGGCTCGTGCAGTAGGGCAACTGGTGGTTCCAGAAAAAGAAAGTAAGCTCTGGATGAATACAGATAGTGTGTGACCTTCTAAAATTGACAAAACTCTGTTCAGGATATCAGGATTCATGGAATTAGGGAGGAACAGTAGAGTAGTGACGCGAAACGAGCGAGCATAGCGACGAAGCGAATGTTATCTTAGCGAGATGAGGAAATTCCCACACATAGTTTGCCAGCCGTCCTTGCGTGTTCCTCCAAGTTTAAGGTTTTGATTTGACTCTGTTTGTGATCAGAGGTTTTGGAATCTTGCGGGGGTACTAGGATAGAGCATTGCGACCTTATTCTTGGAGCGACACACGCAAGGATGGCTGGTTTGGAGCCTGGGAATGTTCCAGTGTCCACTGATCTATGAAGTTCTCACACCGAGTACTAAACTGTCTCGGAGCAGTGCCACCGGGCCATCCCTTGATGGGCGAGTTCGGGGGTATTCCTCGACGTCGACTGGCCGCTCGGCGACTTCTCGAAGGACAACTGGGGGGACAATCTAACCCGCGATCCGAAGAACTACCCTTACCTCCCTGCTGTAGTCATTGCTGAACCCAAAGCTATGGCAAACCTCGTGCGCGTCTCGAAGAGGCTGACAGAGAAGCAGTGGGACGGCATCATTGTCAATGCCATCAAGTCAATTCGCCGCTAGAAGACCATCACCGTCCAAGCCCCCCCTCTCCACAATGCTCCGGCTGAGGATTCCGGATCTGATTTCGAGATTCTTGATGACGCTGCGTGAATTCGGACGGCGGTGTAGCGTAGTTCGTGGCATTCTGACTGTTGTATACCCACGGAATCAATTTAATTAATTATTCAAAAGCTATTTCGAATCACATCGTTTCAAAGAGCTTGCAAAAGATGGTATACCTTTCATCACTTCCAGTACAGCTTTCACCACTTTTTCAGACTTACGAAAGGTGAAACAACTATCACCGAGAAATGGGGTCCTTCTTTTCACAACACTGGGTGCATGGGACAATATGTTACTAAATAATACTGTAAACATATAGTAAAGTTAATCCATTTATGTCAACT
>JABCKH010007872.1:0-19142 GCA_018851285.1 Lyophyllum semitale | reverse complement strand
TTCGATTCTCAGGGATTCCGTCCTGGAGAATCCATCGTCGTGTTTGGCGCTGGGCCTGTTGGGCTCATGGCTGCTTACTCTGCGGTACTTCGGGGCGCATCTGAAATCTATGTCGTCGACAGAGTCCCGGAGAGGCTTGCCAAAGCGAAGGAGATCGGCTGTACGCCCATCGACTTTTCAGTCAGCGATCCTGTGGCTCAAATCCTCAAGTTAAGGGATGGGTGAGTGAATTCAAGTTTTCCAACCTCGTTTCTGTGTGTTTGAGCTCGAATGCCTTATAGGAGAGAAGTGGATCGTGGTGTCGATGGTAAGCACCAAGCACTTGAGGCTCTAACGGCTCTAAATCTGTATTGCATATCTTCAGCGGTGGGATACCAGGCGACCACTGGTGACGGGAAAAAGGAACAGCCAAACGCCGTCCTGGAAGGTCTCATTCGTGTAGTGCGCCCGACGGGAGGACTAGGCATTCCTGGCCTGTATGTCCCAAGCGATCCCGGAGCGCCCGATTCTGCTTCAGCCAAGTACGTTGCAGATTCTGTTAGATGATGATCGTCCACCTGACATGTTATCAGGGGATATATCTCTTTCCCATTCGGCAAATTATTCGAGAAAGGCCTGTCCGTCGGAACTGGTCAATGCAACGTGAAGGTAAGGCTTGTCAATTGGCTTTGGCGATGCAGATTCTGATGTGTGCTTTCAGGCCTACAATCGCTACCTCAGGGATCTTATTATCGCTGGCAAGGCCAAGCCTTCCTTCGTGGTCTCGCACAACCTGTCTCTCAACGAAGCCGCGGATGCGTACGTGAAATTCGACAAGAGAATCGACGGGTATACGAAAGTGTTGTTGCATCCTTGAGGCAAACCGACCTTGGGGAAGACAACGGTGATCTCAGGCTCAACCCTGTACCCAAAGTGTATCAACTGTACAATAAATAACCTCAACCGAAATTGAAACATGAATTTTTGTTCATATTGTTTTAGAGCGATACGATGTGGAAATGTGCTGGGTCTGGAGTGGTCGTCAGGAACGAGGCCACGCTCGTAGCGTTTGGTACACTCTGAAGTCCACACGTTTGGACAAAGTCCCCGGATGCGACACCTCGCTGCTTCAAGTACTTCAAGAATTCCTGTAATGGGCACGTCGCTCCTGGGCCAGAAGCACATCCCGGGATAGGGACGGGCGGCTTATTAATCTGTAGGCAACAGTTGTTAATTTTCGTTGCCAGCCAGCTTTTTCTGGACTAGGATGGCTCACCCGAACACGGACGAAGATCTCCTTTCTGTCGTTCGGCGTCGCCGATTGATCGACGAAGTGCTCTACATCCCCGTTGCCTGGAGCCGGCGTGCAGCTCATTCTCTCGACCGCGACATAGCCCCGAAAAGAGACTAAGTAGGAAGATCGGAAGGTGCGTACGGGGTTTGGTTTTGTTGGAGAGAGGGGGTAAACCCCGCGTGAGGACGAGGTGTTCCATAGACCTAGAGCTGCCACAACGGGCGGTAGGTTGTTGTCATGCTGTCGAAAGCGTCAGGCAACGATCAATGTATTATGTAGGAAAGTACTCACAGTGAAGCCCATGATCAGCGGGGATGGTGTAAAGGTGCTGTTGCTGGGTGTGTTGTTGGGGCCCGCGGCGAAGAGGTCTCCCATGGCTTTTACCCATGGAAAACCCGTTGCAGCAGCGATAGGATTTCCGGGTCCTGACCTATATTGCTATACATTTCAGCTCGTAAGCTGCCCGATAGCAACGCACTCACCCATAGTAATAATTCAAGTCATGCGCGTATTCGTAATCCAGCCATTCCGACTCTGAAATCGGGACTGTCAGTCATGCCCTCATATCCACAGCGATACCCTACCTTCAAATACATCACAAAACCTCATATCACCATCAACCTCTGCCAAAAACCCACACAAATCCTGCATGATGCCTATATCAACCGCATCCAGCATCAGCCCGTCCAAAAAGCGGTTCAACCGCTGCGCAATCCTCGCTTGATACGTAGCCCGAAACGCAGTCCACTTGGCCGAGCCAGTGGCTCCCGCGTTGTACGTTGGACATGCCGCAGAAGGCGTCAGTGAATTCGCAGAAGTGGAGTTCAGCGAGTCGGGAAGGGAGATGAAGCTGCCGCGGTTGCGTCCCGGCGTCGTGAGGTAATTCCCTTGGGATAGGTATCCCCGCAGGAAGTAGGTTGCGGTATCGAGACAGCGCTGCTGGCCTGCGGACCTGCCCAGGATTGATATTAGAGAAAATGGAGAACCAAGATCTAGTAGGGTCGTACCAGACTGTGAGGTTCTCGCCGCCCTTGGTAAACTTATACCGTTTCCGCAGGTCGACTCCCAACGCGAATGCCTCTCCAGCTCCAGTCGACGTAAGGAACAATGGCTGATGCGGGAGATCGTCTACAGGCGGGGTCCAGGACGGGATGAATGCCAATGGGCCGCGTGCAGTGTACATCGCGTTCTGGAACTTTGCAAACAGGGTCTGCCATCCTGCGAACGAGCCCGGCTCTGGGTACCGTCTATGATGATTTATAGATGAACTCGGAGGTTAGTAACGTAGGCGGGGACGTACGATCCGTGCCGCACTATGTAGGCGGCCTGGTCGACGTGGCAGTTTGCAGGCGTCGTGGTCGGTATGCCGAACTGTGACGGAGCGTCGAAGTAGGGTGAGGCAGCTCCGGAATGCTGTAAAGGATCGAATGCATATACAACTGCGGCCCAAGTAAGGGTCACGCAGAGCACAAGTTGGGTGAGCATTGTGAGGCGCCCTCAGCCTCGGCGAAGCAGTGAAGGACAAGGATTTATGGGAATGAAATCCTAGGAACAGCTTATTCCAAGGAGGCAATAGAAGAGAATAGATGGAAAGGTACGCATTTTCCACATGGTTGCTATTCTTTCCGAAGTTTCAGAGGCATTCGCGCTGTGAGTTGTCGACCGAGGGGCCGGACGAACGTTCGAACGTTGACGGTGCGGCCCGGGCCGTCGAATATCGTACAAGGTGGTCGTCTCTATGTGGTCTACAAACGTACAAGGTGTGAAGTACAGCGTCCAACAACCGTTATCCCAAATTAAAAATAAGTGACAGAACGTCAAAACCCCAAATAAGAACGTGAAATAATACCAGCTCATAATTATCGGTGTGGGTGGTTCATAAATCATAGCTTGTGGGGGAGAGTGTATCCTTTTAGTCCTCATCCGAGACCGACTGGAGAAAGAGGTTATGGTACAGATGCAGCGTCCATTCATTAAGCACCGAAGGCAGACACCCTACAAAAGACAATAAGTCACGCAAGTCACGCAACGTCACGCAGACTCACAATGCAGACAATCGACTCCAGGTTCCGAATGCGCATCCGGTCGTTGGAGGTTGACATCCCACAAATCGAGGTAAAACCACTTCGCTCCCAGCTCCGGCATGCCAGCCCTCGAACGCCGCCATGCTCTCGTACGCATCAAGCCGCCCACCGCCCTCCTCCACATCTCGTTGTGCACCTCAAAGAGATCCCAGTCCCAGCGCGCCCGTTGTTGCTTCACCTCCGCGGTGTCCACCTGGGCCTTGAGGCGCGGAACGATGTGTTGCTCGGCTTCCTGAGCGACGAAGCTGTTGCTGTAGGGGTTCGAGCTCTTTTCACATGCCGGGTGGCCTGGGGCCGTTGAGCGATAAAACACCGACAATCTGTTGATCGGCGAGATTCGCTTCATGATAAGCTTGATCTGTGATGAGGTGTTGAAGTGAGTAACAATTGGGGGTAGTGGGGTGATAACGGCGTTACCATCTGTTTGTACGTCTCCTTGACCCTAGCTTGCTCCTCCTTGTCCGACGCCCTGGGAGGAAGCATGGCGAGTTCGTGCCGTGACCACTAAAAGCAGTCAGCGATTGTCAACTTGTGGAGCGAAAAATCTTTACATGGGCCCCGGCATTCATTAATAATATTGTGTCTTCCGTCACCGAGTCCTCTTCGCCTGGTCGGGGCTTGGCAGCTTCAGCCACATATTCCTCCCAACCCGGCACACGTTGGAAATCGTGATACCAGTAGTAATCTTTCGATGCCCCTAATCGTTCGGTAATCGCTCGAATATCGCGCTGCCCGATGAGCATGTGCTCCTCAAGCATCGTCACGACAGGTCGCTCCAGTCGAGACTCAGGAACACCCGCAATTTCAAGGACCCTACGCGTTAGGGGGTCCTTGGGCTTCAGCAAAAGTTGTCGGACGTTTTTATGGTCGTGCATAGGGAGGTGGGAAGGATTTCGGTCGAAATCAAGGCCAGCCTGATTGAGCAGATAACCAAGCGCGTGATTATGTTGTTGGGTGATAGAGTCTAACACGAATAAGAATTGTGAATGTAAGGTTTTCGAAGACTCATACCTCCGATAAGGATCAGCCCGCCTGGGCTCTTTAATAGTCTAACCATGAACTCCTCCGCGTCCCACTTCCTCATTTCGCCAGCGTACGGGGTCCACGTCCAGTTCATGACCTGCATCAAACGCTCCTCGTCAACTTTGGCTGACGCTGGTCGTTTCCCAGTCGGGTCCGGTATCGCACTGCACCCCTTCCACAAGTTGTCTAACCGATTAGCGTATGCCGCCTGGAAGTCCTTGAGTGAAGTGAATGGAGGCTGCCGAGGCTCCCATCGCCCAGCAGCACATTCTTCTGGCATACACCAATTGTCTTTCGGTTTAGTGGCGTTCTCGAAGTCCCCAAATTGTAGGTTGTGGACAGGCTTTGGAGGACCAGTCCAGGGTGCCTCAGTCAACAGGAGGTACAGAAAGCCACATAAGATGACCGAGAGGGCGATACGAGCAGAGCTATGGGGCATAGAGCTGGGCTAGGAAGAAAGGGGGATTTACAAAGGGGGGCGTGGCCATCATATAGGTCAGGATTTCGCTTTCGGTATAAATTTCAATCCGGACGGCCAGGACCGACAGATCGGAAATCAAATCTGTCATAACAAAGGCACATTCACCGTTCAACTCCAGATACATCTGCTACGATTGTCAGTTCGACGTTTTGATACGGCGATGAACTGATCCTCAAAGCTTCGAGTTTCATTACATTGATAGAAGGAACTGCAACTGGTAAAGCTTTGAAGTTTGTAGAATTCCTGTGCACCACAATCACGTTCGGCAACTCCCGATCCAAACACGGCTAAACTACCCGCTAATTCACAGCCACAAATCAACATCGACGACATCAAGACCTCCCCGGACCCTCCTCAAGCCAAAATACGATGGCCGTGAGTCTGAAATCCCTACAGGAACTGCCGATGGACCGTATGAATATGCCCGCAGCGAAGAAAAATGGAGTGGAAGGCTATGCTAGATGGATGGGGACCGTTCTTGTTGGATGACCCTCGTGGATTAGTGTTTTCTTGGCTGGAAGAGGGGTCGCTGCGGGCTTTTCGACGGCGCCGAGCTTTGGAACGAAGAATTCAGTGCTGACCCTTTGTTTTTCTCTGCAGGAATCTAACTTTAAACGTTTCGTGGAGGTCGGCCGTGGTATGTCCTTTTCGCTACGTTGCGGAAGCTTTGATTTTCAACGGTCTTCTAGTGGTCCTCCTGAAGGACGGCCCCGACGCTGGCAAAATCGCTATCATTGCGGAAATCATCGACCACAACCGGGTACGTCTATGAGCGTTTGTCCATGTGCTCTTATCTCATGCTATATTTTCAGGCAATGATCGACGGCCCTACGACATCCGTCCCCCGCCAATTGTTCACCTACAAGCACCTCACTCTCACCCCTCTAAAACTCACCGGACTGCCCCGCGGTGCTGGAACTGGTGCCATCCGCAAGCTCGCTGAGAAGGAGGCCATCGCTACGAAGTGGGAGAAGTCGAGCTGGGCGCGGAAGCGGGCTGCGGTCGAGCAGAGGAGGAAGCTGAACGACTTTGGTCGCTTCAACGTCATGCTCGCGAAGAAGCAACGGAGAGATTTGGTGAGGAAGGCGGTTCACAAGGCGAAGAAGGCATGATTTTTCGTCGGGAGTCTCACGCTTTCGGTACTGGGTCTCGCCACTAAAATGAGACAAGATGCTGCATGCCTACTACGCTATGTCCACCATGAATCTACATGCGCTATGCTCTCGTCATACCCATACCGATTGATGGATAAAACCATGGGTTTGATTTTTGTATACTCGAGAGGTTTGACTTCGATATTGGATGAGATTGTTTCTTGAGGTCACAGTTGTAGCCCAATTGAACGTTAATTGCTCCCTTCATGTCTGCCGAGACAGAGGCAATGCTGACGCTTACAGCTGCAGGTACACCAAGGTACAGGAAGGTACCTCCGACGTACCTGTACCTTCCTGTACCTCCAAATTGTTCAAGGTACAACGAACGAACCTGAGGCTCATGAAGCAATGATCTGGATTCTGGGATACGTCCTAGACAGGGAATGTGTGAGCCTGCCGCACTCTACCAAACACCTTGGCGCTCCTTGGCGAAAATTCTCTGAGTGCGCAAGTTCATGGATCTGTTCATTGGCCAATTTAATTAATCATTCTACACGGTTAATATTCCGCTGCTCAGGCGCTCACCTCAGGGCGCCTTTTGGTGGCCCGGGGGCCCGTGAGTTTTGAAGCGGGTGAGTCGTTGATGGGATCATCAAGTCTTCGAGACCGTTGACGGATTGCAACAGGAATCCATGCGAATTGCCACCCGGACGGCGGCGAGGTCTGGGCCGTTAAACCATCATTTAAGACTCGGAGGAGGCGTCTTCAATCTCGTACCAAAGCCATCAAGAAAGCGCCCATGCCGAACGTGATGTTTATCAAATCAGCAGTGGTTGGCCTGCTTTCCACCTTATTCCTCTCAAGCATGAGCGCAGAAGCAGGGGGCGATGTCTTTGCACCAACGCGCGAGCTCAGCGCGGAAGATCTCATGCGGATAAGAGCGAGCACTAATGAACTCAAGAGCACTGTCGTGGAATGGCAAGGCCAAGTGCTGTGAGCCCTCACAGATCTTATCTCTTACATCGGGGGTTGGGCTGATCATTCTATATAGATCGTACAAGCCAGGTGATACACCTGCAGTCATCTTCAATGTCCGGGGCATGAACATCGCACGCGCTAAGAAGCTGCCGGACGGTGGTTACGACCTGCTATCCAGAGAGCTGCAGCTATACCTCGATCCCGTCACGGACGAGGTCCTCCACGTTTGGCAAAATCCTTATAGTGGCAAAAATGTCACAGGTTGGTTTTCAGATTGATATATCTCGCAGCATCCCCCATGTTAACACACATTGCGCGACCACTCACAGTGGTACATGTTGCCAACAATCCCGTATACCAGAACTTCCCTCCGGCGAACACCTACCTAGCGCGCGCCCAGCCCGGCGGGACCTACACGTTCCAGCTCTCCATTCCCTTAGCATATCCCAACCCCCTCAACCCAACCGCCGACCCCAACTCGCCAATGTACCCTTACTCCGGACCCACACAGGCGAAATACAGCGCCATAGAATCCTTCACATTTACATTCCCAGCCTTGGAGCTCGCTCTCCCGCTGCAATCGCTCCCTTCAATGCAAGTGTACTGGACCCGCATGTCGCCGTTGCTACCCTTCATGGCGACGCCCGCCACGAACGTCTCGCTGCTGTTCGTCGCGAGCGGCTCCAAGGTTGCAGCTGGCTGGCAGGGCCTGAATAGCGTCGTGCGCGATGTTATTGAGGGGACCCTCCCTGCGTACAAGGATGCGCCGACATCGAGGACGAGCCCCGGCGGAGGGGTGTCGAGCTGGAGCTATTTTGCAAGGCCGAACGTGCTCCAGGCATATCTGGATGGGGCTGTCTTCCCCCTGCCTGACCCACCTGTCTAAATGACATAATCTGGGTAAGCAATCATGGCCACGGGTGTGTTTCGGCGATATCAAAGGAATCACGAGGTGTATACATACTGTTACAAATATTTTAGTGTCTATTTTCAATTATAATCGATATCCGCAGTCCTTCGTCGGGGTGGATCGTGACTTGACGTTATGCGAGGCATCTCGTACACATCGACGGTATGGTTAGAAGGCCCGATCCCCGGTCGCCTCGAGGTCCCGTGCTTCAAACCGTACGTAGGATCAAAGACCGGCGGTTCTACCGAACTGGTAGTCCCGAGGTCGATGTCAGTCGTGGTTCGGCGCATGGGCTGCGCTACCTCCTCCCGAACACTCAAGATCATGCGGTTGATCATTCTGATGGTGGGCGAGTAAGAACTTCAGTAGTGACAAGAGGTCGAAGAAGACGTACACCACGGTAAGTCTAAGTGCGGAAAAGAGTCGGTCAGGCAAAGTCACGATACACCTGAGATGCCAAGACGTACAGAGCGCTGAATGTGGCATGGATTGATCTTAGACCTACATCCTATCATAATGATTCAAATCATGATGGGAGGAAGCGATAGCACAAGCTTATTCACCTTCACCAGCTATAGGAAAAATCACGGCGACACCATCAACCTAATTTTCCGAAGCGAGACCGAAAGATCTCACAGTAAAGTTCATGACATTGATGAAATTGACACTAAATATCACACTTCACATGCTCGTCAGCTCGTCGCAGAGAAAGGAGGGAAGAGTGTGGACCAACCCGAAATATTTCACGCCGTCGCGAGTCATTATAGTGATCAACGGCGCCTTGATCTGTGCTTTACGCAGTCTTGCAGCTTTCCAAAGCATCAACCCGAACACGACAGTTATGAAGACCAGTTGCATGAACCAAGCCGTCTGAATTCCTGAGTCGAGCGTAGTCAGCATCGAATTACAATCTAAAAGAAGTCCAAAAGAAACGAACTAATTCCAGTCCCCCTCTTTCCTGCGAAAATGCCTAGAGTTTTGCAAGATAACGTTAGTCGCTCTCTGAAATCCTAGTATACGCCTGCTTACACCCCACAAAACCTCGAGGCAAAGGCACAGAGGTTACGGCGCCAAGGGACCACCCAGTCACCACAATTTGAGCGATAAGTGTAATGCCAGCAATTACGACGACAGACTTGCTGCGGTTGAAAAGTGCCCAAGTGAAAAGAGTGAGAACAGCTAGGACAAATGGAAACGGTAAAGATCAGATGAACTCCAAGGCATATAAACGGTAAAGCACCTCCAACAACCACTTGTTGTATTAGATTGAAAATTCCAGGAAAATGTACGTAGCGGCGGCAGCTGATGAAAGTTTAAGCACAATTTCCCTCGATCAACGGTAGTACTCACACCTGCGAAATATATCAACGACAAAGCGATATGCAACGTAGGCCTCACTCACATCTGCAGGCCAGGTTGAATTTATGGCTGTCATAGAAAAACCATGTCAGCAACGAGTCCAGCCATCTGAGCCCAAACTCACCGATCAGCACAACCAGATATGCGATAATGTTGGCGTAGCTGAGCATTGACATAAGCCGTTTGGTGAATTTATGAGTAAGTGATAAGGAGCTGCTCACCGATTGAAGAAGAAAAGTATTTTAACGCCCGTCCATTTTGATTTCCAAATAGCTTCCACTTCTCGATCGAACGTTAAAATTGTATCGTACAGGAGCATCACTAGAAACTCGAGTTGTTCAGCGTTTGCGTTGCTGCTAGGACACATAAGACGGCTTACCTGTTGCAGCAAGTGCATAGTATTTGCTGACGGAGAGATGAAATGCTGAGGTTACCAATGCGGCCTTGGCTGCTGGAGTCAAGGGATGGGCGGCTGACATTACGCCAGCCTATCAACAGAGCGGAGGCATTCAGTCAAGAAGGCCCAAAGAGACAGACGTCTGAGTATATATACACAGCACGATGCCAAGGCACAGACTCGTGATGAACTCATGGGAGAAGAAGTGAATCTCTGATCCTCGTGGCAAGGACATATCCTGACATATCCAATCGTCAATCCGCGTGTCAACATGGGTCTCCGATTGAATGACAGACTACCCAGCATTATGCAGAAGCTCAGGCTGCACATCTCCAATCTGTCGATATCCTCATTATCGTTGACTTGGAGGAGGATATCAGGACCACGAGTCTATCCATGAAGCTTGTGGGAATTCAAGTGTATTCAGACTTTATGCAGGAGATGACCGATCGGTCCCGATCGAGCCTGATTGATCACGACAGATTCCAAAAATATTTCAAGGCACCGCCCGCCTCGCGCGACGCGACTGGCACCTTGCTGGCACCCTGAAACGTTGGTGAATGTTAGTTCAAGTTGAAACATACATATAAGTTGGTATATGTACTTAGAAGATGCGGTCATGGCGTTGCGGATTGTGATACGTGTGTCGTCGTTGACTGATTTCCGCACTTGGGGAAGTCCATATATAGAGGTACGTCTGCTAGCCAATAGTACTTATCAGTGCGGCAGGCGCTTAAATTCAGCATGTCATAGACGCTGTTGAACTTTGTATGCGTAGATTGCGCCTTCTCAAGAAGTATGATCTGTGATCACCTAAGTCCCTTGATCCTGAACCACCATCATCTGGTTCTTTCCCACGCTCAGTGGCGGACAAGGCTGGGCACACAACTGCGTATGAAGCCAGGATAAGGCTCTGAGCCTTATCCTGACAGTATGCGACGCCCTGAACGAACACAAGTTGACTCCCGCACTGTAATGGATACAAATCGTACCTCAACCAACCAGAGGAAGGATCGTCGATGAAACTCTCCTCAAATCACGTTATAGCCATGCACCCCTACACGCGACGACTCTGAACAAAGGACAAAGAACTAAAACACGCCCCCGACCATATTTAAACCAGATTTGCCTATCCATACCCCCTTACCACAAACCACCATCTACCTCACGTATCTCAACGCGAATCATGGACTCTAGCAACTCCCCCAACTTCTTCTCCCCTCTCTCCGTCTCTGATGGCGAGGACGACTCCCGTAGCATGGCCCAAAGCCCTGGCGAAGATCCGTCTCTAGTCAACACAAACGACTTTCCTGTTCTCCGTGTTCCCAGCAAGACCACTACACGCGATAATCACCCCGTTCATCCCTCCTCCCTCCGCCTTAAGATCCCTGCCCCCGCGAAAACCTCCAAAGGCAAAGGCAAGGCCATACCTGACCCTTCCGAAACGAACGAAGATGCATCTGCAGGACAGAAGTGTCCAAGGGACACAGCCGATCCTCTAGCAAACGGCCCTGGTCCCTCAAAGCGACCTGTATCTATAAAGAAGACACTCACAAAGACACCTAACACGACTGGTGAGACCAAATGATCCTGCTGCGATCGGGCAACTAATACATAAACTTAGACAAAGGAACACGCGGCCTTACAAACCCTAAGCCTGCCGCCACCACAAGCGCGTACATTCCTCCCTCTACCCCCGCCCCATCTGTCGCTACCCCTGCCCCACCGGCCCCTCCTGCCGAAGCCGCGACCACGGTATACACCCCACCGGCCACCATCGGTCAAAACATCGGAAGATTGCCGCTTCCTCCCAACACTCCATCTGCCACCGCCTCCGCACCGGCGCTCGCTCCAGACGTGATCGCCGAGCCATCCCCAGCCGCCGTAGGAGCACAGTCTACCCGAGAGGAAAGGGATGGAAATGCGATGGCCGTCGACACCGAGGAAGAACTCAGGTTGGCCAACGCGCACCTCAATCCAGACCCAGCCCCCACCTTCACCCCTCTCCCGGCTGCCATCACAACCATCGAACCCTCTACTGCCGCCCCTCTTGAGGCTCCAAGTGTCGCCCATGCCGGCTTCCCCAACACCGCAGGTCCCATGGCTCCCCCCCCTACTGCCGCTCCTGCTGTTTTTCCCGCCGCCGCGTTTCCTGCTGCGCCTCATGTTCCCACCGCGCCTCTCATCGCCACTCCCACCGCGCCTCCCGCCGCTGTTCAAGCAGCCACTCCCGCTGTCATTCCCGCTGCTGCCCCCGCAATCATCCCTGCTGCTCCCGCAGCCATACCTATCGTGGCTCACCCCCCCGTGGCGGTAAACGTTGCTGCCGCTGCCCCCGCACCAGTACCGGCTATAGCCCATGCTCTGGGCCTCGCTCTCCTCCAAACCCCAGCTAACGGATTCCCTGCTGTTCACGGCATCACCCTGCAGGAAGTCTATACTTTCGTACACCCCGATACTCGAGCACGCTGGGATGCATATGCCGGGCACAGTGTCCTCGTCTATATCGCTGGCGACCGTATAGTCGAGCAGGCAACCTCCCGCGTCCGAGCACTCACCACTTTTCTCCGAGCCTATTTCAATTCGAATAATATTTTTGTGGGACACGCACAGGCCACCCGACACAACGAGAGGGACAAAAAACGACTCTTCCCATACTTTGTCGGCGGTCTTACTCCTGCACAAGCCACCACCCTAATCGATCGCAAATGCTGGCCCTCGCAGTCCGTTCCTTTCTTCGCCATACCCACGGAACCCCTTCCCACTTCCTATACCATCTCGCTCCGCAATATCGATATCGAGAGTGATCCCGCCACCGCAAATCAGATTGTTGCCAATGAAGTCAAGGAAAGACTCAGGACAACTGACAGCCTCACCTCGTTCATCCTTCACAATCACGACAATGTCCCAGAGGACCTTCACTACCACGAGGTGTCGGACTGGGTAATCGACACCGTCGAAGCACACCAGATTGAGATCATCGAGCGAGGCATCAGAATCCCAATCTATAACATATACATCCACCCTCCCTCTAGTGTCCCGACTATACATTCGCAGTGGGTTAACCGCCTACGCCAACTCACCTTTCCCACCATGTTTGGCACTGGCACCCTTTTCTCCGGCTTCTATTGCACCACTTGCAAAGGTCGTGATCACCCTGCTGGCCTATGCCCATACGCTGCGATCCCAGGATGGATTAAAAACCATCCCCTAATCACCACTCGGAACG
Organism: Lyophyllum semitale; assembly: GCA_018851285.1. NCBI lineage: Eukaryota > Fungi > Basidiomycota > Agaricomycetes > Agaricales > Lyophyllaceae > Lyophyllum > Lyophyllum semitale. The sequence goes on along the minus strand of JABCKH010007872.1, from coordinate 6,314 downwards.
ACAGCGGAACTGAGGCAGGACGCGGACGTGGTAGAGGTGGCGGCCGAGGACGTGGTGGATACCCCCCGAGAGGCCGAGGAAATGGCGGGTACAGAGGCCGCGGTGGGCCTGGCTACTGAAGAAATTACTCATAACACTCTTACCTGCCGCATATCATCCGTAACTACAGCGCTACGATAGCCTGCCTACTCTCGTTTACTATCAAACCACGCAATCGTAGCCCATACGTACTCTCCTTGACAGACCAACTCTAACCAAACGGTCACTACTACTTACCATACAACTACTGTATAGGAACACGCTCCCTGAATGAATAAACCTGTCAAATTGACTCAAATTTGCCTATGAGAATTAATCCCGTATGAACACGGAAGGAAGCAAAGGTAACAAACCTATGCCTCGCAAAGTCTCGCGGCCCAAATATACTGGGTGCTTTAACGGGCGCGACAGGAAAGCTGCAGATGGGACTTGAGCCACCAATTAGGTGCAAAAAAACGGAGAGCCTATTTAGGCTCGGACACGCCGTGACTGCTCAGTCGAAGTGAGCAAGCAGAGTTTTACTGACCTCATCTAGGCTGAATAAGTAAGACAAACTTGCCAAGTCCACCGAGGGAGACCCGGATGGTCCCAAGCCCGACCGATGGTTGAAGGTCGGATCAGCTTACTCTCAACTGCTAACACAAACTCAATTACAAACACACACACGGACGACTTTATTCACGATAATGGTACAGGCCTCCCCGGAACCAGAAGGGGGCCTGATCTACCCGTCGGTCGGCCCCCTAATGACGGTTCCGGAGAGATTGGAGACGGGAGTGAAGCTACTGGGATACGTTCGGAGCCGGGGTCGCTGCAGAACCCAGGAGAACCCCCAAATGGAAACATGGCGAACCCAGGCAATGAGGAACGCAACCCAACCCACGGAACACCAAACCAAAGCCAGCATCAACAGCAGGCAGAGCCGCTACCAGGCTCGGCTAATACAAATAGCCAACCGCGAAAGAAGTCCACGCGGGGAGCGCTTAAAATCGCAAGCCTTAATATTAAAGGCGGAGGGTCGAACACAACGACTGAGAAGTGGAAACACATAAACCAATTAATGCACACAAATAGAAATGATGTCCTAGCTGTACAAGAAACTCACCTGACAGACACCAGAAGAGATCGTGTTCAGTCCCAATTTGACCGTCAAATGCATATCATCCATAGTTGGGACAAAGAAACCCCGAACGCAAAAGGAGTAGCCTTCGTCCTTAACAAAAGGACCACAAAATGGAAGGAAGCAACAACAGTAGACGTTATCCCAGGTAGAGCAATACAAATCACCCTACCTTGGCGGGAAGCAGCAAAAGTTACATGCCTTGCGGTGTATGCCCCGAACTCGCCGCAGGAGAATGCCACATTCTGGGAAACTTTACTCAATACCTATGAGAGGAGGCGTCTACCAAGACCAGATATAATGCTTGGAGATTTTAATGTGGTAGAAGACTCACTAGACCGCCTCCCTTCACACCCTGATGCCAGACGACCAACAGAAGCACTAGCAGAATTCAAACAGAAAATGAGCCTGCTTGATGGATGGAGACACGAGAACCCAACCTTTCTAAAATACTCCTTTCGATTAGGAAACACGGATATCCAATCGAGAATTGACCGGATCTACGTCAAGGAAGCGATTTTGAAACGAAGCCTCCAATGGGAAATAGGTCAAACCGGGCTAGACACCGACCATTGCATGGTCTCGATGGCTTTCTTCGACAAGAGAAACCCGTACATTGGGAAAGGTAGGAAGCAAATACCACTGTTCCTGATCAAAGACAAAAAAGTCATGGCAGCATATAAACAGAAATGCATGACTTTCAAAGAAGAGCTTGACCGTAGTGTAGACAACCGTACACTTGAAGTAAACCCCCAAACGGTTATGATTAGTGGTTTCAAGAAAATGACAAGAAACTTTTTTTCACGCTGCGCTAAGGAAATGACCCCACGGTTGGACAAAAAGATCAAAGACAACAAAAGGCAGCTAGACGAGACTCTCAATAATGAAGCGATCCCAATAGACCAAAGAAGACTAACAGGGGCCCTGATAGGTGAAAAGATTGCGCAATTGGAGAAGCAAAGACACATGAAAATAAGGGATAACCTTGCGGCTAAATGCCGACTAGAGAGCGAAACAATCTCCAAGCACTGGATACAAATGAATAAAGAAAGGTCCCCAAGAGATACTATTGCTGCTCTCAAACGCCCAAGTAACGATCCTCGTCGACCGCCGGAATACGAATGAAGATCATCAAAAATGGCTGAAATTGCATGAGAATACCACAGCAAGCTTCAACAAGAAGGAATCCCAGTGGGAGTAAACATCGAGGACGATACCCATGACGTACTCAATAGCCTCGACCCAAAATTGACTGCCGGTGAGAAACAAACTCTTGAAGGACTAATAAGCGAACAGGAGGTTCGAAGAGCAATACGAGATTTACCAAATGGGAAGGCATCAGGCATGGACGGAATACCACATGAGCTATGGAAGACCTTGATCGAACTTCATGATAATGATGTCAGGAATGAAAAACCTGCCTTTAACATAGTTGAAGTACTTACGACTGTTTATAATGACATAGAAAATTTTGGAGTGGTAGCCTCAACGGGCTTCTCAGAAGGCTGGATGTGCCCACTATATAAGAAAAAAGATAGAACAGACATCAGCAACTATCGATCAATCACCATTCTGAATACGGACTATAAAATTTTCACAAGAGTCCTCACAAGCAGACTCACGGAGATTGTCCCTCATCTCATCCACAATGACCAAGCAGGCTTCATGTCTGGGAGAAGGATAGAGGACCAAACAGAACTGGTAAAAGCGATGTTAAATAGATGTGAAGCAGAAGACGATAACGGCGTGATAGTATGCCTGGATCAAGAAAAAGCTTACGACAAAATAAATCACAATTTCCTGTGGAAATCCCTAGAACACTTTGACTTCCCCCCGCACTTCATAAACACAGTCAAGGCACTATATCGAGATGCAGAAACAGTCATAATTCTGAACGGTGAGATAAGTAAACCATACCGGGTAATCAGAGGAGTACGACAAGGAGACCCACTCTCTTGTCTCCTATTCAATCTGGCAATTGAATCTTTAGCAACAATGCTAAGAAAATCTGACCTTAAAGGCTTTAAAATTAAAGGAGAGACGGAAAGGCTCATTACCACCCTGTTCGCAGATGACACGACTGTATATCTGTCAAAAGATGATGAATTCGAGGTACTTCAAAACATCCTAACCAAGTGGTGCAATGTATCAGGAGCTAAATTCAACGTAAATAAAACCATTATCTTACCTATGGGTAATGAGGATTTCCGAAAATCCGTGATCAGAACCAGAAAACTAAAACCAGAAGGCAATGAAATCCCAAGAGAAATGCACATCGCTGCTGACAAGGAGCCAGTGAGAATACTAGGATGCTTCGCTGGAAATAAACTCGACGAGGCAAGTATATGGGCCCCAACAATTGAAAAGATCACATCTGCACTTGAGCGCTGGGAACGAAGTCACCCGACCCAGGATGGACAACGATTAATTATAGGAATGGAAGTGGGCGGACGGACACAATACCTAACAAGAGTCCAAGGAATGCCTCCACATATAGCAGACCAGCTAACAAAAGTCATACGCAATTTTATGTGGGGAAGCGACGGGATCCCAGCAGTGGGAATCTCAACCCTCAGCCTACCAATAACAAAAGGAGGAAAGAAAGTCCTTGACATAAACATAAGAAATGAAGCCATTGAGCTGATGAAGCTAAAAGCATACCTACAGTTTGACAGAGGACGCCCACGATGGGCAAAGGTAGCAGATGAACGTCTGATGAAAAACATCTCCTCAACTGTTAAAGTCAGGGATGAAAGCTCATTGGTGGCGACGTACATCCAGAGCTGGACAGCGAAAATACGAGAAGGAAACACCACACTACCCCTATCTTTTCGAAATATGTTAAAAGCCGCGAAAAAACACAATCTGGCCTTCACGCCAAAAGATCTTGACGAGAAACTCAAAAATGAGTTGCCTATCTGGTATCACATTGGCATATCAAAAAACAAAATTGTGCTGAACAACGACGCATGGGCGAAATGCCAAAGAGGAAACCACAAAATACTCACCACAGGAGATATGGCTAAATTCGTAACTGAAGAACTGCCAGGGAGACATCATGATCGAAGCAACTGTGCATGTGAATTCTGCCGCATACAACGAAGAAAAGGGTGTAAAAACCCCTGGAAATGCCGCAAAGCTGGGCTGTGGATACTAGATGCACTAGAGAAGAAATGGGACCCTAGGGCACCCACAAACACAGACAACCTGGATCTGACAAGAGAAGACCTAGAGCATAACAGGAACGGTAGAGAGAACAATGAACCAATACTTTTCAACCCAGACATGCGGACAAAAGATAGTCTCGCTGAAGGGTTCCGTGTTTTTGTTGATCCTGATACAATTACAAATGAGCGAGCCGCCCGAAAGAAAGCACGACGAGCACAAGAGGACGTAACTGTCTACACAGATGGCTCGTGCATCAACAATGGTTGCGAGGATGCTGTAGCAGGCAGCGGGTTATGGTACGGCGAAAATGACAGAAGAAATGAAGCAATCAGACTTCCTGCCAACATCGAGCAAACAAATAACACCGGTGAAGCAATTGCTATCCTAGTAGCTGCCCAGAGAGCCGCACCTGGAGCTAGGCTAATAATCAAAAGCGATTCACAAATAACGATAGATGGATTGACCAAACACCTCGAAGATTGGGAAGACAAAGGCTGGATTGGAGTAGCCAATCGAGATGTTCTCAAAGCGACTGTTGCCTGCCTAAGGAAGCGAGCAGGAAGAACACTGTTACAGAAAGTCAAAGGACATAGTGGAGACAAAGGAAACGACGGTGCCGACGAAGAAGCTGGAAACGGAGCGCGAAAAGCCGTCCCAGACGAGATAGATCTTAAAATCCCGAAAAACTTTAACGTGTCTGGAGCTAAGCTATCAAAAATGACCCAAGCCCTTCGCTACCGTGGCATCCTCGAGAGACGAAAGCCAGCGGAAAGAAGGAACACAATTATAAACCTAGATGTAACGAGGTACGTGATTCAGGGCCTAACGGGAAACCTCCCAAGCGACCAAAACATCTGGAGATCACTCAAAAACAAAAACATATCACGAAACATAAGCGCCTACCTTTGGAAAACAATGCACGGTGCCTATAAAGTTGGCGACTATTGGAGAAATATCCCCACTTTTGAAATACGCGGTGAATGTCAATCGTGCGACAAGAGAGAGACGATGGAGCATATACTTACGGAATGCTCTGAGACTGGACAAAGTGTTATCTGGGAACTTGCAGAGGCGTTGTGGAACAAAAAAGGCCTACCATGGCATACCCCGACCCTCGGTCTACAACTTGGATGTGGAATGGCGAATTTCACGGACGAAAAAGGGAAGCCACTAATAGGGGCGAACAGACTCTTCACAATCATCGTATCCGAGTCTACACATCTAATCTGGAAGATTAGATGCACATACAAAATTGAACGAGAGGGAGATCCGGAAAAAAAACATACCGATGATGAAATCCGCCGAATGTGGATGCGCGCGATAAATACGAGATTAAAGTTTGACTGCTTGATGACCGACAGGCAGCGTTATGGCAAAAAAGCGCTCAAATCTTCCCTTGTCAAAAAGACCTGGGAAGGAACCCTCCAGAATGAAGAGAACTTACCAGATAAATGGACGTTCATGACCGGGGTTTTAGTGGGTATGGGAACGGCACGTCCGCCAGGACGCAACCGGTGACTTAGTTGCCGAGCCGCGCCCTAGTCCCACACTGTTTTCCGAGGCATGACAAAGTCGGAATTCGTGCAAAGACATTTCCTCGGGGTGGTTTCCTACTTCTCTTTCTATTCCTTTCTTATTCGGAGTGAAATTCTCCGACCCTTTCTGCTGGGAAGATGAGGCTTCGTTACATTGGCATCACATAGCTTGTAACGCTTAAAAGTTGTCATCTAACCTATAGCACCACCAAAAAAAAAAAAAAAAAAATGATCTGTGATCACCTTTGTAGACAGTCACAACCTGAAATATAAATAGAAATGTGTTGTGAAATGTTATATTTTAGGATAAATTTCTGTAACCAGGAAATTAATGAATAAGTAATTAGAAATATACTGTGAAAGTCAATATTTCTCGTTAAATTTCACGTGTTCTTTCAGGTGCTACATTGAAGATCTTTCACTGAGTAGAAAGTTCAGGTTATATGTTGTCT
>JABCKH010007871.1:0-23856 GCA_018851285.1 Lyophyllum semitale | reverse complement strand
GAGTTTTGGCCCGTCGACGCGGTCATTCGCAGACCCACAGGTGCAGGAAAAAGGGGGCATAGGGGCCCCCATAATTGTATTCAGTAGTTAGGACCGACATGGGCTTCGCCCAGAGGTCAATAAACAAATGGATGCGAAAAAATTTAAAAAAAACAGTACATATGTAGCTGTAATGATACTTCAGATACCAATCGAGAAAGGGTCCCTACGTTCTAACGTCTTTCACCTTCTTTCACTCAGCTCATGCAGGTAATTTATCTTGTTATCTTATGCTGAATCCTGGCTGAATCCATCTGATTACGATTTCATTACAATTTTTGAGATGCGGCAGAAAGTTTTACCTGTATCAACTGGCTGGGATCGTATTTGACCAAAACGTCCCACAGCTACACTCTCCAGATCCTAAGTCTATGTCGTCTAAGTTTTTTCTCGTCCTGCACATATACGATGGAGCACATCGACGTCGTTTGTTGGAATCGCGCGGACCAGTGCGGACCGCACCTTCAAGTTGCTCCCGTGACGTCACATCACTACCGCACAAGAACCCAATATGGTCGTAACGTCGCGCGTGTCGCATATCATTTTCCTTTTCCGTATACACATCAGATCCCGGCATCCCGCTTGTTCATTATTCCTCGATGCGCTTGTTCCTTACTCCTCGATGCCGTGCATCGAAGACCAAGTTCTACTCCATCCTGCCGTGCAGTATTTACTAGTCTTTACGCTTCCTGACTATATATTAAGACACCCTCAGTCGTCTACAAACTTTCCGGACTCTGAGGCTTACTCACTTCCGATTCTCTACAGTCTTCACGTCTGACTGAGGCCAGTGTCGAGCTCACGGGATGCTTTTATTTTCCAATATTATCTATCGGGCTGGTCGGAACCCAAACCCTTGCTCGTCATTGACAACGACGACGACAGCTCTCTCGACGTTGTCTGTCTCAGCCGACATCATCTTCGCTATCCTTCGATAAGAAGTAGTGTTGTGTTCCTTCGTCTCACCTTCTCCCACATCCGCCTCGCCCATCTTACCCAATGCCGCGGCCCCTACCGCCTGGCACCTGCAGGCTATGCCCTCACCCTCGAAATCACCACAGCGTCGTCCACGAGCTCTGTGGTTGCTCTTAGGTCACCATTGAACACACGCTCGAGCCCTTAAAATCCAGATGCAGCACAACTTATATTCCTTGACGCTCCGCCACACTATCATCTGTCCGCTGTCACGAACAGGTCATAAACATCGCTTCCTTACAACCTAAGGCATGCAATTCTCACCCTGTCTCGCCCTGATGTTCCATAATTATCGGGCATCTCGGGCATCTCGCGGGGCCCGCCTCTATATTCTCAGATAGCACGCTGTCTTACGTCGCCCCTGGTCGCCCGCACCAACCGGCAGGGTATCTGGAATGGCTTAAGATCCTATACTCGCCAAGATGTGCGCGTTAGACGGGAGCGGGGGATTCAGAGGTGCCATTATGGATGCAGCAGACCCTGCTCAGGAACGGGTGATTTCGGCAGGTCTTGGCAAATCAGATGGTACGCCCGACCTCTTTCTCCAACCCAATTATGACCGTAAATCAAATCGTCCACCGAATCTCGACCGAATCAGTCAAATCTCGGGAGGCCGTGCATTACTGATAAATAGCCGAAGGCTTTTGCTACTGAACGCACACCCCACCTGGACCACTCACACGTTAAAAGAACCATGTCCGACATCGAGAAAGGAACCGTCGATGGGACCGTCGAGAGGACTGCCTTCGCCCATGCTCCCGCCCAGTATACCCGGCGCCCCTCCAACATCGCTAACCCCGAACCACTGTAAGTGCGCCATGCCGTTGTCTTTACTAGTGCATGGGTTGACATTCACCCACAGCGGCTTGTTTTGCTTCGGGTCGTCGGCTTTCATACTGGGATTGTTCAATCTCCAGACCCGCGGCGTCACTCATCCTAACGTCCTCGTCGGCATGGCCCTCTGCTGTGGTGGCCTCGCCCAGTTCCTGGCCGGCATGTGGGAGTTCGCCCGTGGTGAAACATTTGGAGGCACTGGTGAGTATTCTGTCGTGACTCCCTTTCACCCCTCCTCCCCTTTCCTTCGTTATACGCGTTGCCTCCCATTTTGGCTCCCATCGCGTCGCCTCCCAAGAACGCCAACGCCCTGTCGATCACTCGCCCGCTCCCGTCGCGCACGCTTGGATCACGCCGCGTATGCCCGACTCATGACCACATGTCTGCGGTTCCTGAACCTATGATGGCCTGCTTACGGTTGATGTTATCTGGGTTTGAAAGCGTTGCCCCGCATTTTCCAATCGAGTTGCCAAAATTGTCTCTTCTTTTACGCACCTGGTATGCCATGTGGTGTACAAGCCAAGACTGATCACCCCTACAGTATTTACTTCCTACGCCGCTTTCTGGTTGTCCTATGCTGCAATTTTGCTACCCGGTACCGGCATTGGTGCAGCCTACGTCAACAAGAGGGAGCTCCAACAGGCAATCGGCATCTTCCTTATTTGCTGGGGCCTGGTATCGTGCTTTCTCCTGTGCGTCGCCTCGTCCTATTTTTTTTTCGCCCAGTCAGTATACTTATATTAGATCGTTTTGTTGGGTAGCATTGCCGCTCTCCGCAGAAGCATTGCGTTGATTTCGCTCTTTGGCTTCGTCATTGTCACCATTGCTTGTCTCGTAGCCGGAGAGTTCCTTGCCAATGAAAAGTGCGTTCTCTTCTGCCTTTGATTGTGTGTCGCGAAATTCCTGATTTATCTGGTGCAGTGCCACCAAGGCTGGTGGTGGAATCGGCATGGGTATCGCTATAAACGCATGGTACCTTGCCCTCTCACACCTCCTCGACTCCGAGCCGAACCCCATCATCCGCCTGCCGCGGGGCATCATTCGCTCTGGCTAGTTCGATTGGGAACGGTGTACGCCACTGAGTTTGGGTGACCCGCTGGTGGTAAAGTTGTCTGAAGAAGTATCTGTACAACTTGTCTTGAGTATGTAGCAATATGCATAACCTCTGAACTTCTGTTGTTTCGTCGTGTGCATATGTACTACGCAATTTCTGCTCCTATCTAGTTCATCCAGTCACTCATGGTTGAAGTTCAACCATGCTGCTCACGTCCTTTTTCGTACATCCCATTTGTTATTTACTACATCACACTCGTTACATTATATCTCAAGATCTGCTTGAAAAGAGTCATGGGACATGGGTTGCTTCGCAGTGAAATGGATTGAAACATCGCCCGGGCCCCGATATCGAGATGACTTCTAACCAGTTCTGACCTTCGGGATCAAAGTCCCGAACCCATTTAGCAATTTGTCTTTTTCGTCGTCGAACACATGACCACATATCTTCTTGCTCAGACTCCGCGCACCCCCTGCACGTCTTGGGTCCCTGTGTCGCTCTGTGTCTCATCATCAGAGGCGGGTTGTGGTCTCGCCTTGAACCAACGTCGCCACTGAAACTCGGTCTCCTCCCAGGCCTCTCCAGCCTCCAGATACACCATATGTCAGTACGCAAACCAAACTCATTGCTAGCCCGACGATGGAGCGGGCCCGGCGTTGTTGATATCTCGAAGCACATGAGCATGAAAGCCACTAAGAAACTTTCCTATTCCGATGATTATGAATATGTTGTTAGATTCGTCCGACAAATACATTGAGAGGAAAGGTAGGAGCTTACCTCTGGGGCCGGGTGAGAAGAGCGTAAGGCGGGCTGTAGATACTCGCCAGATCCTCAAAGCCTCCGACTGGTTCTATTTCCCGCAGATATTGGTGCTATTAAGTGTTCAGCGGCGAAGGACTCACCAATTTAGCGGCAGTAGCGCGCTCTTTGGCAGTGTGCCGCCGAGTTAATGATAGGCTAAGCGTCATGCTGGAAAAATACTAGTCACAACTGACAAGGAGTTCGCGATTTGCGCAGCGGACCGTGTATGGAGGACAACTGTTGCTGTTGTTCCACGGGATCGTTCGAGCAATGCTACATTTACATTGAGAAGAATTTAGCCTGTGTGGATAGAACACGGTCACTTCCGCACTCGGGTTGTTGAATTTTTGAAAAAGAATCCCGCACAACAAGCCTTGAGTGAGTGGTCAGCCTATCGACCCAGAGGCCCTCCATAACTTCCAAATGGACGTTCGCAGCGGAACAACGACTCCCTACTCTGAGGCCCGACGAGCCAATCCTTCAATGAATCCCGTACGCCATCTTCAACACGCCGCTCTCCATCAGCCGCGCCATTCTCCGCCCAGGAAGCCGTGAAAACGCCTCCCTGCCACCCCCAACGTTCAGCGCTATAGTGACCCTCTCCAGTCGAGTATACACCCCCGGCCTTGTAAGCGCCTCGTCCAGTGCGGGCCAGAATGCATACTGCTCGACGGCCTCGATATCGCGCGGGGTGGTGGCAAACTTCCAGACGCCGTAAAAGTCGATGTGTATCGTAAGGCACGTGAGCGCACACGCGTCGCGCGGGGCGGCGTGTGCGAGGGCGTGTGCGAGCAGGGGCAGTGGGTCGTGCGAATGACCACGGGCGAACTTGGTGCTAATGGTCAGCAAGCGCAGGGCAGGGAGGTGGGTGAATGACTTTGGGAATGTAAAGAGTGGGCCTAGGGAAGGGGAAGAGTTGGTTGATTCAGTCATGGCTGGGTTGGGTTGGAGGAAGAAGGCTTACCGTCTGATTCTTCGCCGAGACCGGCCCAGATGACCCGTTCCAGGGCAGGGCCAGCCGCGTCCATGATGGCGCTTCCGAAACCGCCGTTCCCGTTTAATATGAGGTCCTTGAGTTTCGTCAGCCGTAACAGCGAACGAGGGTCGGTAAGCGTGCTGACGAGATGACGCGCACATGTTGGCGAACGCAAGATCTTGAGCCATTCCAGATACCCTGCCGATTGGTGTGGGGAATCTAGGATGGTTAGGTCAAGCTCATGCTTGCTATCGAAAAATATGTCTCTGAGGCTGAGACTACGGAGGCCCGTGAGCCGCCCGAAATGTCCGATGGGTATGTTACTGAGGAACACCAGGTTGAGACAAGGTGCTGAAATGGTGAGGATTGCATGCCTCAGGTCGTAAGGAAGCGACGTCCATGACAACGGGAAGCTAACGGTGTGGCGGAGCGTGAAGGAATGTAGGTTGTGCAGCGCCTGGATCAAGGGTGCGAGTGTGGGTTCGATGGTAACCCAATAGCGGCCGCGAAGCTCAGAAACGACACTGGTAGCGACTTCGAAAGTGCGAACATATCCTGCAAGCGAAGGATTGGCGGAGATGGCACAGTAGAGACCACGGCATCGAATAAAATGGTTAAGGCGGATGTGGGAGAAAAGGTGTTTGCGGCACTGAGAGAGGAATGGACGCGACACAAGAGAACACTCTTTCAGGCTTGCAGTATCGGAGGACAGCTCGTCGAGGATGACGTAGATAATATCGGCCGGGATGGACAACGCCATCATCGTCGTTGACAACGAGCAAGGGTTCGGGGTACAGGGCCTCCGCGGCAGACCAGATCCGGCCGGCCCGATGGATAATAGTACAAATTAATAAAAGCACAAGTCCAACTCCACTTCTACGGCATACTCTATCGTATACTGAACGAATACACTTAGACGACACCTACCCAAGAGCGTAGTACGTGTGTAATTTTTGTTTTGGCCCAAGTACAATAATCCCAGTGTTCCCAATTTTTTTCTTCTTTGGTGGTGGATGTCGTGTATACAATGTAGGAGACGAATCCTGTATCACACGCCAGCGTGCCCGTCACCCCTCCATCTGTAGTCGACTTACGCAGCCCAGATCTTCTCGAGGGCGACAAGCGCGTCTGCCGCAGCCACGATAGTGTCCTCTGGCGTGATCCACTCTCTAAGATCGTTGGTCGTGCGCTTGATGTCGAGCATCGCCGCAGGGCCAAGGAGCTCAGCAAATGCATCCACTGGAGCGGTCTTGACCTCAGAGCGCACCTTGTTGGGGTGGACAACAGCCTTCTGCCAGGCGAGGTTGCCTCTGTTGGCGATGTAGTGCTTTGCTCGAGGGGTTTGCACGGGAAGTCGAGTGCCAGGACATGCGCTTTGGCGACATCACGAACGTCGACGAAGAGGGGAGGCAATGTTGGGACGCTGCTGCAGACAACCTTGTAGATGTAGCCATTTGTGCAGAGCTGAGCAACAGTAGGAAGGGGGTGGTGATCGGTGTAGGGGCCGAAGACGAAGCCGGGGTGGACTGGCGGGTATTAGGACGCGATGCGGCTGAGAGAGAAGACTATTTATGCACTGGTGGAGGTGAATCCTTGGCGAATTTCCAAATACCCCTTTCGGAGAGGATAAGTAGACGTAGCCGTCTTCGGCATTCTTCTCGACTTCTTCCCAGGAGATAACACCCCCCAGTCGGCGCCTGTAAAGGTTTGTCCAGAAAATCCGTAACGGAGGGTGCTACGCGAACATGGTCAGGTCAAGAGCCAGAAGATGTACCAAACTCCTAGACATACGATCCATGATGGCAGTGACGAAGCTGCTGATGACCATTTTCTCAATACTAGCCTTGACAGAGACCTCAAGGATATTGCAAGGACCTCTGATAGCGCTCTATAAAGGCAGTCAGACCATTCTGTACCGATCTATTATGCTTACGTCCAGGGTGTCTTGGACGGATGTGCGTTCTGAAAGAAGAGAAGCGACGTGGATCACAACGTAGACGTCTGAATGGATACATGAGGATCAAATATCAACGAGCCATTCAGGTAAAAACATACCCTTGAGAGCTTCACTCAAATCATCCTTTGCGATCTCGTCGACTTGGATGAACTCCAGTCCTTCGACATTGATGGTGTCCTTGAGCTGCTTAGCCGTAGCACCGCACGCTATTCTAGACGAGGTTCCTGTCAGAAAAAAGCCTGCTAGCTAAAGGAAGAGCTATGAACCATTGAGCTCGGTATCCCGCAGACAGAAAAGGGTTGGCGGCGTGTCCAGTAATGAAGCCGGTGATGCCAATGACCAAGAAGGAATGACGATCTTCAGTGAAGCTCAGCGCAATAGAGAAAGACCAAACGCACTCAAAACAAGCTTTCCCAGACATAGTTCATGGGTACATTCAATCGAAGAGGAAGAGGAAAGCAGTTCTGAAGACCGGACGCTGGCATGTATGAGTTCCGTCCCCGTTCCCATACCCGTGGCGCAAAATGATTCGAGGCTTCATTTCATACCAAGAACGCAGCACTTCACACACGTTTTAGTGTGAGTCCCATACCAAAAATCGTCCACGCAGACCAAGATCTTCCACACTAAGGTTGACCGAGTCAGATAACACCATGACTTCAGTTTGAAGAGATTTTTAGTTGGTGGGCTGTATGGATCGGGAGTTTCTAAATTTCAGCGCAACCGTAAATAGAAAGACATCCACTGCACCCTTTCCTGATCGGACATGCAACTAAAAGGCCCAAGTGTCAGTATAGTGAAATATGGACCAGTTTGGAGGAGGAAAGCCGGCGACTCGGAGTTGCAAAGCCTACTTGTCTCCGCCCGGCGAATTCCGTGTCCAGGGCAAGGATCGTTCGGCAAAATGGCATCTATTATTATATCTATCAGCATCATACTTCTATCTATCAACTTGAAAGTTCTGAGGACCGCCTTCCACAAAGATTCATCGTTTGGTTAGTGTTTTTCTTCCACTGCACCTGCACGTATAAAACCACGAGTAGTGGAGCTTGCAATCCCTTGAAAAATCGCCTTTTGAAACTCTCTAGAGCGACATCATATGATATGTTTTCACCGAGGCGAGACGCGTCAGGCGGGCGCGTTCGCTCATGAACAATCTCAGTAGCTAAGACCCCGTGGTCTATGTAAATGGCCGCGAATAACGAAATGTTTGCATATTGAAGACATTATCAAGGCATAGTGATAATTATATTACCCGTTGCGGTCCCAAAATTGGAACAAGCAGTGTCCGTACTACTCTTACGTACTACTGTATGGGTGCAAACATACTGCCTGGAAGAACGTCCTCGGGACGGGATCGGGAAAGTCATTCGTTTTCGTATCGGACTCACATGTTTCATTTGTGAGGGAATCATGTAAGCCTAGGTCCAATTCACCAAATGATGCTTTCGCCGCATGTCAAAAGCCTAGCAAGGATCCGGAAGCTCGAGGGCTCAAGCACTCGTCGCCGATACAAAGTACCCCGATTCCCCAGCTCATTCAAAAGCGAAGATTCGGTCATCCAGGAAGTGAAGTAAACCTTAGGCCTTATAATGGTGACAGCGCCACATACATCCTGGCTTTGGAGGAGCACGTGTTACGAGTGTCGTCGAGGGTATGTGACAAAGATGGCGCCGATACAATTATCCTAGGTTGGAGGAGGAAGAAAATACCATATTTATCATGCAGGTGTACCCCTGGCACATTGGTCCGCTGGCAAATACTGAGACGGCAGTTTGGTCTGTGACATGCGTGCATTGATCTAGGATGTTAGATGGTTCGAACAAAGACCTATCACGGTCCTGGCTATGTCGAGAGCAGCCGTACGCGTCATGAGAAAATATGTAGGATTCTACTTGCTGTTGGCGGTCATAATAAAATCAGGTACAAAATTCCCAAGGTATGCCCTGCCCTCGAATTGAACGAGCGCGAACGCCGAATTAGCACTCTCATCGAGCGCGGCATGTTACCTGTCTACCAGCAGGGCTGCGGGATATCATCGAGAGGCATCGATCAAATATGGTTCGCGTCGATGGCAGTGGGAGGATGAGGCTAGGCGTTTCAGGGAGCGGTAGAGCTGGAGCAATGTCGGTATGATAAAGACTGGGTACCGTGTCCATCGTGGATTGGAAAAAGACTGCGTTCAAATTCGGAATGCCCTACGAGCATTCCTCACAGAGAACAAACTTGTAACAACCGTTGAATGCGGGCGTGCTACCAGTACACCACGTATGGATCGTTAGCTGACATCAATGGCATGCGTATGGATCAATAGTGTGATGGCCTGAAGCCAAGATGATGCAGCATCGCAGCAGAGTTCAGTGTCCGCTGTCAAAAAAAAGCTCCGAAACTATGATGCACTGCGCCTGAAGCGAACGAGCGCTTCTCGCGCGGAACCTCGAATGCGAATACCGACCAAACACGGGTGCGCGACCAGTGCGCCAGCAGGGCTGCAGGGTTACGTCGATGGTATCAAAACAAGAGCACTTCGGCAATGGGAGGATGTCGAAGTAACCGCCATGATGTCTACGGATTATAATGGCACCTTCTGTGTTTTCAGTGTTATATATGATCGACGCAAGAGACGAACGGGACCAGGGAAGCCAGAGCTCGCGCAACAGACCAAGGAACAGATGACCTAAATATAAAGTGCCAAGGAAGGAAACGCCGGGATGCAGCAACGTTAGCATGGGATATGTTAGCATGGGATATGGAGCTGTAGCCGAATCTTGGTGGTGCCTCGGGCTCTTGGCAGAATCCGCTACTATCTCCCACACGAATCCGACGAGCGGCACGCGAACGGGACCCGATGCACCACAAAACCATTCAGACACGTTCAGATAGATTGTATAAGGCCCTCGAGGTGTCGAAATATATCGGCACTGGTTTTCAGTCGGGGGCAATGCTGTCGTGGATATCTTGCTCGTTGCGTGAGCAGGGTGCGGGTACTAACCATGAAGATGAGCTACCATGGGCAGAGGCAGGGAATCGATTTTGAAGGTCAGGGTGGGCGCAGAGACATCGCTTCAAACGAGTTCAAACGCTGCAATGAAATACGGGCTAAATGGAGATGTGGGCATCCTGCAGGGTATCAGTGACACAGCGGCGGCAGAAGCAATACACGTAACATACCTATATAATGGTTTATACACCCAACGATGGCGTCACATTGAAAGATACCATGGCCAGAATCGGCGGCATCCATGCAGTTCTAGATTGAGAGTTGTGAAACATACCCGTTCCCGCCGCACCCGAGCCCGTCATCGCATGTACTGCTCGATAAATTGCAAAACAATGCGCCTCAAATATTATCTCAACCAGTAGTAAAGGTCCTGTTCGTGTACAGCGCGGGGAAGATACGAGGTATGATGTGACGTACAGGCCACATTTACTTATCTCAAATGTATGATCGCCGAGGATGCAATCGCTAGGGCAATTTAATCCGCAACTCGGAGTCTTCAGCGAAGTGGAGTTGAAAGTGGAACTTATCAACGCTTCAACATCCAGAGTCTCCAGAGTCCACAGACCACTAGCCAGAATTTCGTTTCCTCGAAAATGCAGTGCCTCAGCAGCGCGCTAGGGTCGCCGCCGACGTAAGGGAACAAGAACGCCGAACAATAGGCTTACCAAGGTAAGTTTATACCGATCGTGTCGTAGAATTCAGCGGGCGCAAATTGGGCGCCAAAGAAAGTGTGTTCTGGAACGATTATTTGATGAGATCAGGGTTGAAAGGGGCTTCATATAGTCACACAAGGAGAAAGAAGAAGCCCTTGGCAACGGTAGGCGAAAAGTCGGCTAATCCGGACCTTCGATCTTGGGTGATGTTGATGCTCCGGAGACATAGATTTTCACACTGTTCAGTTTATCGGCGTCTTTCTGGGAGACGCGTAGACTTAGCCTTTGAGCGATTAGTATCGGGAAAAAGTGAGGCTAATTGAGGATAGGTATGAGCTATGTAAGGAGCGAGAAACAAGTACTAAAAAGGGAAACGGCGGTGGGCGCGATCGCGATCGCGATTTACGTTCTCATGCCCGTAGCCCCATGATACGAATCAATTTGTCGATGCTACCGAATCTTGACCCAATCAGTCAAATCGGCTGAGGGGTAGAGGAGCCATGCAATAAATACCGTCTGTCAATTTCGAAGGCCCTTCAGCATAGTTTGCTACTTGAACGTCCACCCACCTCACACGTTTAGAGAACCATGTCCGACATCGAGAAAGGAACCGTCGAGGCGACTACTCCTCACCAGGCGCTCGGCCACGCCCCCGCCCAGTACACCCCGCGCCCCTCCACCCTCGGCAACCCCGGTACACTGTAAGTCCGCATGTCTTTGCTAGCGTATGGCCTAACATTACGCCGCAGCGGCTTATTCTCCTTCGCGTCCACAACTTTCATCCTGTCGATGTACAACATCCAGACCCGCAGTATCACTCACCCTAATGTTGTCGTCGGCATGGCCATCTTCTGCGGTGGACTTGCCCAGCTCCTGGCCGGTATGTGGGAATTCCCTCGCGGGAACACCTTCGGGGCCACCGGTGAGCATTCCGTCCTGCCTTTTCGCCCACCCCCCTTTCTCCACATTTTTCCTGCGTTGCATCCTCGCTTCTTGTCTGCCACCTAAGCATATCGATGCTTTGTCAACCTCAGCCCGCTTGGATCGCGCAGCCCATGCCCGGAGGACCACATGGCCATGGTTATTTAGTCATTGGTCCTCGTGAAGCCCTATATGGGTTTGAAAGTGCATTTCCCAATCGGGTTCATCACTATCACTATCATTAAGTAGATCGGCATCTCAACCTTTTCTTTCGTGTGCCTGGCGTATAAGCAAGGCTGACCGCCCCACAGCATTCAGTTCCTACGGCGCTTTCTGGTTGTCTTATGCTTCAATTTTGATTCCCGGTACCGGCATTGGTGCCGCATATACTGTCAAGTCGGAGCTCCAGAGTGCACTCGGCATCTACCTCACTTGCTGGTGTCTGGTGACGTTCTTTTTCCTGTGCGTGGCCTTGTGCTATTTCTTTCACCTTGTATACTCACGTGGGATCATTGTGTTGGTAGTATTGTCGCTGCTGGCAAAAACATCGCGTTTATTGCGCTCTTTAGCTTCCTCACTCTCACCTTTGCTTGTCTTGCGGGTGGTGAGTTCAATGCCTCCGTTAAGTACGTTCTCTATGGTTTCACTGTATGCCACGAAATTCCTGACTGTTTTGTCTGGTCCAGTGCAACCAAGGCCGGCGGTGTCCTCGGCGTCATCACCGCCTTTATCGCGTACTACGTTGGCATCTCAGAGCTCCTTGCCGCAGAGGCCAACCCCGTCTTCCGTCTCCCAGTTGGCATTCTTCGTGCCAAGCGCGATTGAGGAATGCGTCCGTTGAGTTTTGAGCGGCCAGTCGGAGGGCGTGGTTGGAAGAAGTATTTGTATATCGTGTTCTGAGTAATATGCCTTTGAACTTTCGTCTCGTCATGTGTATGCCGCGCAGTACTTGTTGTGATCGTTCTTGTCGTTCCAACATCCACTGTTTTATGGCTGCAATTGATCATGCACATGTTTCTAATAATGCCCCTTTCTGTATCACTCATTTATCAATCACACTCGTTACATAGATCTGAAGATCTGCCTGATTGAAGCTATGTCCCAGTCCAGGATAATTTCTGCGGAGGGTAGGTCCATCGTCCAGAGAGGATGTTGGACATGCTTAGCAGCCCGTTTTGAGGTGCCGTACATGTGAATAAACACGCCAAAAAGCGTTTCTCGGGGGTTTTCGAGGTGATTCAGGAGCGAAATTTGCTTTGTCGGAAAGAATTTGCCCTTTTTATCTAGCCGCAATCCAGACAAAAACGCCGCGAAGGAGAAAGAGGATTTTCAGAAACGGCGTTAGGGCTAATAATAATATTAATCCTGGGTAAAGAATAAAAATAATTTAAGTCGGAAATTTCTGGCGGAGCTTAAAATCCCAGTTGGTCACGACCTGGTTATGATCAAACTCATAACCCCCCAGAAATTAAAAGATGAGCTATTATCAGGTGAAAATGCGTACTTATGTTGCTCAGAAATACGTATGGTACATCAGGTTTCTATATCAGAAGCCTGGAGATGAATAGTGAGTGGATAGACAAAAAGTGAATGTTGATTATGACTGATTATGACGACGATCATGACCAGGTCATAACCCTAGGGTCTGGTTAAGTCGGTCGCGTGGGTTATATTAGGTTATTTACCACTTCGGAAATTTCCGACTTAAAATTTTTATTTACGTACTGTACCCGGTACATAAGATAAGATAAGATAAATTACCCCACCAAAAAAACGAAACACACGAATCCATCCAAGAATCTATCTATGTTCTTACTACGAAGCCCCTGAACGATACCGAGGAAAGTCCTGGCCCCCACCCCGCACAGAGTGAAACATGGTCCGATAACGATTATTTATATCTATATATCCACTTCGGGACCACTGCGGGTTACTATCCTATCCTATCCTATCCTATCCTATCGATCCGAAGAAGCCGGTCAAGTCACAGTAGTCATCGTCAAAGGGTCATACGACCTTGGCAAGCCTCAAATATAACATCCTACAAGGTCACAAGTAGATCCCATATCCGGTGGTTTATAGACGATCGAGTGTGAGCGTGGGTGGTACGTAGTTGGTATTACGACTTCCTGCCTCAACGCGGCGCCATGGCGGGAATGACTACAACGCAAAGTGAACAGAGAGCGCGTCGTATACAGCTGAGACGGCGACGGCGACGGCGACAATTGCATGACGGTTAGGATCTCGAACAAGAGATACCCCTCGTGAGTGGGGGCAATCACGCGCAGACCCACATCCGTGGTTCGAGAGGGATATAGTGGGGCCGATCTGCGCGATGAGGTGCGGACGAGGATTCACTAGCGACGGCGGTTGAGGATTGCGAATGGTTGGGATCACCAGGGCGAACGGGACCACGATGCGGGGCACCTGAAAAAGTACGCGCCGGCGAAACAGGATGAGGCATAGCGGTAGGGTTCTGCGCGGGGGATAAGGCGTTGATCATAGGAAAGGACATGGAATTATAATAGTCTTCACCTCCGTTTCGAATTCGCTGTGAGGTTCTCGTTCATTAACATCCACACTCGAGGATGGACTCAAAATTCTCGTTTATAGACGTTGCCAGTCAATGAGGATCATTGGAAGAGCTGCGACCGATGCGGCCGTTGGCGACAAGCGTTTGGTGTCTGCGGACAGTGCAAATTTCCCTTTAGACCTGGATTCAAGTGAAACTATCGAGTTACGATGGTCTTCGTCAAGATGCTATTTTTTCTGCCCCAATCTTAATACGTTAATTTTTAAATGATTTGGTTGACCATATTAGGCGTAATTTGACGTACGAGTAGGCATGTAGCATCTCGAATTCCTCAGTCGGGATGAGGTGCTAGAGTTCCTCTCGCTCCGGTAATGGTACTTCTAGAGAAGAAAATTGTTGAGAATCCAAGATGGTCGTGGTCGGTGCGAGATGTCTGGACTGCATAGCCATATAGGAACATGCTCTTCTGGATAGGGCGCCGGGACGCTGTTGAAGGCGCCGAGAGCAGAGTATTCGTTGGCCCTTAGCGTACGCCGGATACCTGTGAATTAAGCGTCGTCGACGGGCCGCGCCGCTACAGGCCGCTACACGTCTGTGACCCGGAACGGGCCGAGACCTAGTGTTGACGGTTGGACGCTTTTTCCTACAACTGTATTATGGAAAGAGGCACTATTCTCTTCGATTTGTTTTCTAGCTAAATGGTAAGATCGCCATGCATGGAAGACTTTACCCGTTAATCGCGACCCGGGGGAGCGCTTGGCTCCCGAGTCTTTTTTTGCCCACAGCAGGACACAGCAGGACACAGCAGGACACAGCAGGACACAGCAGGCCACAGCAGGCCACAGCATAGCATCTGTCTGCATCCCAAGAGGACGGCGCGTAAGCTGATGTGGTTGATATACCTGTGTTCTGGCTTCTTTCAGCGCTACAGGTGTCAGTGCCTCATGCTTGATGCGTTCAACATATAAAATTTGTTCTGGCCTTCACCGCACCCTTGTGTATTTCTCTTTACAAACTAGAGCAAGGATGATCCATCGCTCCCTCCTACGTCTTTTGCGCAAGGTCCTTCGTCTCATTTGCTCTGGTCACTTCATTCGACGCTGTTATCGCTTCTGGGCATTTCTAAGGCACGCCATTCGGTCCAGGATACATGCATCCTTCCTGGACCTGGGAGAACAGAGCTCTTTCGTGTCCCCTCCACAACCACCGGACCCTACACCCTCATTCCAGTATAGCGTGACCGGACAGGTGGAATCAGAGCCAAATATGACGTCTTCCACTCTATATGCACTGTCGCAGCCTCCTGTAACTCCGACGGACTCAATCGACGCCTCAGCTGATGATATCCCTTTGCAAAATATTACAGATGCCGTTATTGGGGATGGAATTGGCTATCGCCAGATCGAGGGCAGTTCTTCCCATACTCACGCGATCGTGCCCGCCTCCGAAACCGAAAACAATGCCTCCCACCAGACATTCATACTGCAGCCATCCCTGATAAATGGATCCCGTGTTTCCCTGGTTGTTCCTGCTGCGGCGTCTCTTCGACATGAGGGAGATGTGGGAGGGTCAGGCACCACAGGTGTCTGCAATGGTATTTCCAACTATATCTATCCCATCATGCCGAGCATGATTCCAAGATACAAGCGAGATAGAAAAATGTGAGCATTGCTCTGGTTCATGGTGTTCCGGGGGAAGCTAACGTTCGCACAGCGAAACCAAAGCCACGGAGTTCGAGCTTAGCCCGGCACAGATATCATTTTCGCTGTGAGTCTCTGCTAAACGTCTATATCCGAATCTCGCTGAGACCATATTCAGTGGCGATTTACCGCGAGGCTGGGAGCAGATCACCCACCCCGAGGGCCAGCCCTACTTCTATCACTCTAAAAAGGTACGAGAAGACCTACGTCCGTGGTATTTGCCTCACTAACACTGTGCAGAGGATCATCACCGAGAACTGGATTTGGGACCCCAAGGAAATGAGGTGGCTCGACGGCTTCATTGATCAAATCGAGGACTTTGCCCAACCAAGAGATCTGTATCAGCCCCCAGATACACATCTCGTGCTCGAGTGTTGCGAAGAGGATGGACAGCTATGGTGTGGATATTATTATGCATGCGCCTCGACTCAGAGTCTGTTCTGGTTGGAGACATACAATATTTCTTCCTACCTGACTGAGCTCAGAGGCGAGATTCACCCGACGCATATCAGTATGTGCCTTACCCTGCGTCATTGTTTCCTGAATCAACTAGATTCCTCTTTCGCAGAACTATATCTAGAATATCAATACTGGTTTGTGTGGCGATATCTCGTCCTCCTGTTGGTTTACTTATCGCTTCAGGAACCATTGGGAAATATTTCCCGATGTCAACAAAGCTACCCGCGAGGTCTTTGACCTGGTGATGAACATGATAACCGATGCTCGAACAGGCAGTCTTCTTTTCACTACTTAACCAGCCTGTGTAACACTAATTTTACATTTCGCTTGCAGATGGGCAGACAAGTCGGCAGACAACCGTCAATCACACAACGGCTGATCTGAAAGAAATGTCAGATATTGTCGAATGCGCAGCAAGTAAGCATGTTCTCGGCGATACCTTTGCTATGCTAATCTCCTTCCAGAGCGCATGGAACGTAGTACCTCGAGCTGGTGTATCGGTATGCTCGTATCGCTTACCCTTTTACAATATTACTACTAACATCTCGCAGGAAGGTTTATGAATATCCTTAGTGTGTCCTACCTTCTCTACAATCACACTCATCTGACCCCGCTGTCCAGTGCACGATCGGTTCCTCAACTACTATGGACAATACGGGGCCCGTCTGAACTGGTCGCAGTCGATCTATCAAGACAAGAAACCCCGGTCATGGCTTATAAAAACTCTATCCCCGTTGTTGTTTGCCGCCCCGAACGTCCATTTAAATGCCATTCAGGATATCTGGGTTGACAGACTCGCACTCAAGGTTCATTGTTCGGAATTGCTTTTCAACCTCAACGCCCAATGGGGCGATCACGTCGTCCATGTATGCTGTACTGCGATCACAAACCTGAGTTCGGAATGACTGACTAGTGTCTTTCAATCAGGCCTCTATTCTTCTCAATGCAAATGTAGCCTTTCTGGCCATCCCCTCGAACGATCCGTCGACCAATAGCAACAATGTCATTCATACTCGGTATGCGGCACAGATCGCGAGTTACTTGTCTATCGTCGCCAGCCTTGCGAGCATGATGATTGCCTTGTTCCTCGTGCAGAAGCATAGAGCCAAGGAGCGCGCAACCATGGCGGAATTTGTGAGTTTTACTCTTTCAGTTTCTTATTTACGCTGCTGAGCGCTTGCTATCCTACCAGTATCAATATCTATGGAGAAGAGAACACCCAGTCCGAGGCTTCGAGGACCTGGCGACTATTTACGCTCTTCCTTACGCTCTTCTTATATGGGGGTAAGCTCAGCTCTTTCCGTAAGGTAACGAGTAAATTTAAAACTCTGCATTAGAATGATAGGTTTCTTAGCGGCGTTCATGTTCATGTGCTTTGAGACATCGACAACACTGACACGATCTACCGTTGGACTTTCAATCGGTTTCGGTTTCGTACTCGTCTTTTGGTGTATCTGGATGGCTTGGGAGGAGACACAGTACCAGTGGCGGCGTTTGTTCAAGGCCAAAATACGATCAGCCTGTGACGACGAAACGCCGGACGAGACCGACGGTGTATCTGCGTGGTCGAAACGTCTACGGTCCTGGTCCGGGAAAATCTGGGCTTGTGTACGACAAAAAAGGGCGACTAACCAAACTTCCGGGGTGTAAACGTTTCAAGCTTTCATTTCGTGATTATTTGAAACTGTAGCTACACATGGATCCTTATTCACGATGTTACCCAAGTAAGGGCCTTGGGGAAGACCTTTTGACAATGAGTAGCGTGCGTTAAAATGATACAAGACATGCAATGGTATACGTCGGAATTCGGGGTACTGCGTGGTATAGGTATTCCCTCCATGTGGTTCCCTCCATGCGAAGACTTCTAGACGCGGTCATCTGGTACACCGCTTCAACCCACGCTTTACTCGGAGCTTCGATATCGGAGTCTACAAGCAAGACGAGTGGGCATTCTCGTAATTCGGGTAGGTCACACCTTTCGCGAGTCTCATGAAAGAGGGACAAGGTTTAATAATAACCAGACCAGTGGCCCACGTCCATGACTGCACCAGCTGGCACTAGAAGTCAAATATCGCTCTTCCTCGTCGGGTCCTTTCGCCTCTTTAACAGTCCTCTCTCTCTCTCTTGCCGCCCTGTCCGGTGCTGGTCCTATGTTACAAGATCTCATCACTCTCCTTTGGAAGGAGCCTAGATAGAGGGCCCGGGAGGAAGGCAGGGAAGTATGGGGCGGGGCAGCGTGGGTATCCGATCCGCTCTCCTCACTCGACGTAGGTCAATCGGCGAACGCGGCCGGCTCAGGTATATGCAGGACACATAACATCGCCGTCACGTGGCAAAAGTAGATATTGAGAACGGTTCGACATCACGCAACAACAATTATCCTGTCGGCAGCGATCAGCGGTCATAGGTGCTTAGGAGCCCACCGCATCTCGACCTCCTCGAAAACCTCCACGCGTCGCGTGATGAGGAACCCGAGGGTTTCAAAGAGACGGATGCTCGGCGCATTGGTGGCGCCGATGCGCGCAGTGAGGGCGCGAGGGGGGATTCCCAGTTCTTTGCTGCCGGGTTGTACCGCATTCTTTGAGGTGGAGGTTGAGGATCGTGAAGTGGTTGGGATCGTGCTGGTAGAGGCTACAGGGAGGAAGGCTGAGTGCGGTGCACCGGTAGCGTATGAGAGCATGAGCTGGAGCGCTTCAGAGGCGAGGCCCTTCCGACGATAGGCTGGTTCTTAGCAGGAGGTGAGTCCTCGGTCAGGGAAAGGGTTAACGGGAACATGCCTGCGATCATGATCTCCACCTCAGCTTCGAAGTCATCCTCCTCCTCATCTTCCTTAGAAGTCTCTCCATGAGGTTTATTAGTGTACGGGATAGAGCCCTTGAGAAACATGTTTACATCCCCAACCATCGGAAGGGCTGCGATCGCTGGATCTGTCGGTGACAAGTGCTCAGTCCCTGCAGGCAGTGGGAGTCCTTCACCAGACATGGATTCTCGCGCAAGCACGATGAACGTTAGCTTGTCTTCATCGAGGCGCCACTTTTCTAGTCCATTCTCGCGTTAATGTGGCGGATCTCAATTCTGGTTGTCATTGGATGTCCTTACGTTGCATCGCGTACTCCTCCTCGAGACTTAGCGGCTCACTCGCCGTGAGACGCTGCAGCTCTTCATCACGCATCCAAGAGTGATATTTCTGGAAGAAAAAGATGTTCAGAATTTAGGAAATTGAATGAGTGAAGGTCAAGATTAATAGAATGTGATGATAATTGATATAATGAATTTTAATGGACGTACAAGAACATGTTCCGAGAGGTAGGGCACCAGAACTACTTTGGAACCTACGAGCACTGTGTGTTCGTTAGCTTTCATTGCACGCCGGTTGGTGGTACGAGTAACGAGGTGAACTGAACGAGTCAACGAAGGAAAATTGAAGGATCACGACTCCGATTCACGAGACGCGTGACTGTTCGAATTCGTGCACTGGTACCGTGACGCATAGCAATCTGTGACTTCGTCACAATTTTTGTGATCATATCGAGATCCTCGTATCTGACTCTCACTCATCCATCGACCATTGGCCTGCGACGAAGCGCGGCGCAAGCCGTCCGTGAACTAACCATATCTACTATCTATATACCGTATATTTACCCTATATCTTGGATCTCTGTACCAGTCCTATACATATACGGATACACATACGGTATTTACCGTATATATACAGTAGATAGATAATATGGTTGGAGCCTTAATCACGAGACGCGTGACTGTTCGAACTTCGCGTCGCGACCCAGTTCAACAGAGTTCAACCACCAGCACCAAACCAGCACCATCGCGCTTTCGGTCCTTCTTCTTTACTCTTATGAATATCTACTCGATATCTTGGATATCTGAAGAACAAAGACCACACTGCACGGGAAGACCTTGGTTGCCCAATTGTCAGGCTGCCAACATGGATGTCCAACCTTGTTCGACCTGAACTTGTCGGTAATTTTGTTTGGTCAGTTCCAGCTCATCCATGAAATGGGATTTCTGTTCTCACACATTTGTTCCATTACAGTTGTCCACCGCCTTTTGTTTGCTTTTTCAATAAACTTCAAGCCTCAGCTGCCGAAGTTGACTCATAAAGGAGAATTAGGACATCCAGCTCTTTCTTCGGTACATTCACGCCAAGACACGTTTTTCAGTAAGTAAGACTTTCTTGTTTATGCAGTTGCCGGTTCTGTAATCAGCTGATACCCAGTTCTTCGGATGTAGGAAACAGGTGGCACGCCCTCTTTCAGTCTCCACTTTTACGGCCTCGCTCAGAACAACCTCAACCGTCTCTGCCAATTTATACAGTACACATTCAGCCTTCAGATTAATCACCAAGTGCTTATAATCACAATTGTGATCTATTATCATCCTCCACAATACATGCCGCGCAGCAGTGGTTATCCGTCTACATCACGGAATCGATCGGTGGTTGGGAATGAGTTATTATCCAGGAAATGCGTGTCTGGCAAATCTCCCGCGGAGTTCTTGAAGCAGTGCAGCATTACCATTTTGGTCACACAACGTGCTTGTGGGCGTCTAATGGTTATATATAACAGATCCTTGTGAGCATTCACAGCACTCCTTGGCATCGCCCTTCATGAGCTAGATCCCAAAAATGACACCCAGCTCCCTCCTCCATCTCTTACGGGCCCTTCGATGTGTCTCCATCAAGCAACTCATTCGACATTGTCGTACTTTCTGGGAATTGCTATGGCGCGCTTGCCGAAAACGTGCGTTCTTCATGGACACAAGGCGCAGCTCTCTCGGGCCACCTCCACAGACAACGAAACCACCATTTAAAATCACCGATGCCAAACGCTTCGGGCAAGCAGATACATGGAGAGAGGTGCAAATACCAGCGTTATGTGCACTATCCCAACCCACAACTAGCCCAATGGCATATGCGACTGCACCTGACTCATCTGAAACCTCATCGATGGATATCGCATTGCAGGTCGTACCACCAGAGTCCACCGTTTCCGAAGATGGGCTAGATCACCACGTGATGGAGGGCCGCTCTTCTCGAGGCGACTCGATCACATTGGCCTCCGAAACTGAAAATAACGTCTCCCACCAGATATTTCTACTCCAACCATCTCCGATAAATGGATCCCGCATTTCCCTGGTCGTTCCTGCCGCAGCGTCCCTCCGACACGAGGGCGATGTGGTTCAATTGGGGGGGTCAGGCGCCACAGGTTTCTCCGATGGTATTTCTGACTATATCTATCCCATTATGCCGAGCAAGATTCCAAGATATAAACGAGATAGGAAAATGTAAGCATCGCTATAGTTCATGGTGAATCGGGAAAAACTAACGCTCACATAGCGACACCACAGCCGCAGAGTTCGAGCTCGGCGCGGCACAGAAATCATTTTCGCTGTAAGTCTCTGCTGTGTCTATATCTTAATCTCACTAATGCCATATATTCAGTGGCGATTTACCACGAGGCTGGGAGCAGATCACGCATCCCGAAGGCCAGCCCTACTTCTATCACTCTGAAAAGGTACGAGAAGGTCTACTGTCGTGGTAACCACTTCACTAACGCGACACAGAGGATCATCACCGAGAACTGGATTTGGGACCCCAAGGAAATGAGGTGGCTTGACGACTTCATTGATCAAATCGAGGACTTCGCCCGATCAAGAAATCTGTATCAGCCTCCCGACACACATCTCGTGCTCGAATGTTGCGAAGAGAATGGACAGCTATGGTGTGGGTATTATTATGCATGCGCCTCGACTCGGAGTCTGTTCTGGTTGGAGAAATACAATATTTCCCACTTCTTGACTGAGCTCAGAGGCGAGATTCACCCGACGCATATCAGTATGCGCCTTACCCTGCGTAATTATTTCCTGAACCAACTGAATCCCTCTTTCGCAGAAATATATCTAGAATATCAATACTGGTATGTGTGGCGAGATCTCGTCCTGTTGGTCTACTTACTGTTTCAGGTACCATTGGGAAATATTTCCTAATCCCAACAAGGCTACTCGGGAGGTCTTTGATCTGGTGATGAACACGATCACCGATGCTCGAACAGGTGACGTTTTGTAACTACTAACTAACCTATGTAGCACTAATTTTATATTTCACTTGCAGATGTGCAGACGAGTCAGCAGACGACCGTCAATCACACAACGGCCGATCTGAAAGAAATGTCAGATATTGTCGAATGCGCAGCAAGTACGTATATTTTCGACGATCCCTTCGCCATGTTAATCCCCCTTCAGGGCGTATTGAACGCAGTCCCTCGAGCTGGTGTATTGGTATGCGCTTATCGCTTAGCCTCTTACAATCTCACTACTGACATCTCACAGGAAGGTTCATGAATATCCTGAGTATGTCCTACCTTCTCTAAAATTACCACTCGGCTGACCTCGCTCTCTAGTGCACGATCAGTTCCTCAACTACTATGGACAATATGGGGCCCGTCTGAGCCGGTCGCAGTCGATCTATAAACACCAGACCACTCGGCACCCTCGTTCATGGCTCATCAAAACTCTATCCCCGTTATTGTTTGCCTCCCCGAACGTCCATCTAAAAGCCATGGAGGACCTTTGGGTCGATAGGCTTACAGTCAAGGCTCGCTGCGAGGAATTCTTTTCAAAACTCAACACTCAATGGGGCGAGCACATTGTCCATGTATGCTATGTCGTGCTCCGATCACCAACCTGAGTACGAAAGTGATTGTGTTCTATCTAGGCCTCTATTCTTCTCAACGCAAACGTAGCATTTCTGGCCATCCCATCGAACGATGCGTCGAACAACAGCGCCAACGGCGTCCTCCCTTCTCGGTCCGCGGCGCAAATCGCAAGCTACTTATCGGTTGTAACCAGTTTCTCTAGCATGATGATTGGCCTATTACTGGTTCGACAGCACAAAACCAAAGAGCGCGCTACCGCTGCTGAATTCGTGAGCTTTGCTCTCTTGGTTCCTCTTTCGCCGCTAAACGCTTATTAGCACCAATATCTGCGGCAAAGAGAACACCCAGTCCGAGGCTTTGAGGATCTGGCGAGTATCTACAGCCTGCCTTACGCTCTTCTCACCTGGGGGTATGTCTTTCTTTCCCTCCATGTTTCGGGATAAATCTAATAACATATTCATAACCATCAGAATGGGAAGTTTCTTGGTGGCTTTTATGCTCATGTGCTTCCAGATATCAACAACGCTAGCCCGATCCATCGTCGGACTGTCTATTGGCTTGGTTTGCTTACTTATTATATGGTGTATCTGTATGGCCTGGGAGGAGACGGAGTTTCAGTGGCGACGTTGGTTTAAGGCGAAGTTGCACCAGGCCTGTGACGACGAGCCGCAGAGCGACAAAGGAAACCAAGACGTATCAGGGTGGCGCAGACGTCTGTGGTCTGCGCCAGAGGATATGTGGGCATGCGTTCGGCGAAAAAGGAGAATCGCTAGTCATGCTTCTCGTGTATAAAATATTTTGGTTGTTGCGCTGACTGTCATTCATGTAGATATACTTCTATAGTGTTCTGTACTCATTCTTCGAGTCTGTATTTCTATCCCAGTTCCTTGCAAAGCTCGGCTTTTTCGGAAAAGTACTTTACGACGCTCAGAAGATCAACGTTATACAGCCTATATTACCTTGCTATACAAGGTCTCCAATGGTATGTAATATGCATAGGCTTTTATGTGTATTTGTTCTGGTCTCAATCGTTTTCCATCTTACATGACCTTTCCTTGACACTGCGGGGATTTGCCTATATCAGTTCAGCTGTTAACAGGATATTATTGGGAAATATATTTTTATTGTCTTTATGTAATAATCTGCAAGGTTATCAGAAATGTTATTTGAAATATACTCTCTGATATTCCATCCAATATATTCTCAGATGTTATTTCAAATAAGTCCATGTCTTATATTGGAAAGATATCATGGTTACTGTTTAGAATATCATTCCCAGTAT
>JABCKH010007870.1:0-23894 GCA_018851285.1 Lyophyllum semitale | reverse complement strand
GGCGTTAGAATCGGAGACTGAAAATATGGTCAGGTGATGAGCCACAACCGCAACCACGGCGGTCTTGGCTCAACTTTGAACGTGGCTAATGAGAAGTTCACAGCACCAATCCTGATTCTTGCACCCAGGTCTACCGGATGGGAAGAGGACGAGCTAATGCGGGTATTAGACGTCGATTTGGACAAGGTGCGATTGCCTTCTCTTGATCTAGAATTGGCAAAGGCCAAGAGCTGTCCGTCAGTGTGAACGAGTTGCATGTTTCATGTACTCGGTTCAATCATTACGGCTTGAAGGGACTGATCAAGGTTAGCGATTACTGAACTTGCTTGACCTTTGACGCAGTGATAGGCTCAATTTGTCCTAGCGCTCCAATGGCTTCTCGATAGCTGCAGAACGTAATTGAGACCGGTAGCACTGTAGCGGGTCGCGTTGTGCTATGTGTACATTTCCTCTCCCTTCTGTACCTGCCTTGAGTGTTATGTAGCGATAACACTTTCCATCAGCTTGCGTTAGCAAAGTCTCGGGTTGTGTCATTCCCAAGCGGTACACGATGGTAAACCGGCTGCACATATACATCCAGATGAGCCAAGAAATAATGCACTTAGTTAATGTGCCGACCTTTAGTAAACATGACACCCATATATTTCAAGCTACCTTGCCTAACAGCACATCCTCCAGACTACGCCTAACCACCTCATCCAGCCCCTTCCCAATGAGCACAATCTTCCCCACCTGCGGCACCGCAATATCCTCCCGCCCCTGCCCCTCAATCCTCGACATCTCATACATACTCCGCACCCCCTGCAGCACATACTGCTCCCCCGCCTCCGTCGTCACCAAACCCTTGCACCGGAGCACCAGCAGCTCCTGCTCCTTCCCACCTCCTTCCTCGCCCGCGCCCGGTATGCGGTTCTCCCACAGGATCGCGCGTATCCATTCGTCGAGGCGCTCGAAGCGCGCCGCGCTCAGTACGGGGCACGATACCTGTAGACTCGAGATCCCGCGCAGCTCGTAGTGCGTTGGCGCGTCGCAGTCATGGTCGTGGTCGTGGTCGTGGTCGTGTGTGTGCGCCGCGGGAGGGGCGGGCAGCATCGGCGGGGGCGCGGTGAAGGCGGCGATACCCATGATGAGGCTCAGGTCGACGGCGCCCCTGATCGTCCGGTGCACGGGTGCGGCAGGGTTGATCTGCCGGATCAGGGACTCGACGTGCGCGAGCGTTGCGGGGGTTACGAGGTCAACTTTGTTGAGGAGGATCACGTCGGAGCCTGCGATTTGTCTGCAGGGTGGGTGGGTAATCAAGACACGTGTCAAAGAAAGGGGGGGTAGGGACTTACTTGAGGCTCTCGCCGAGTTGGTCGCCTCCGTGGTCTTCTTCCATTTGCTGATGACTGGTGAGCTGATGTAAGGACGACTGTGTTGCAACATACCTGCGTCCCGAAAAATGCGTCCACGACGCAGATGACACCGTCGAGGGCTATATCGCGTCCGACGCCCGTCGCGAACTCCTCGTTATGCCAGAATATAGACGCAATCGGCCCTGCGTCAGCGTGTCAGGGATCCTGGTTATGGTTTTTTTAAAGTTTGATTCTAACGAACCTGGATCGGCGAGGCCAGTGGTCTCCAACAATATATGATCAAACGCGCCTTTGCGTTGCATGAGCTTTTCTATGGCAGCGGCGCCGGAGTCTTTGATGCTGCAGCATAGGCATCCGTTGGCGAGCTCGAGGATCTCCTCCGATTGCGCCGCAGCGGGATCGTCGGGAGACGAGACGTTGACCGTTTTGGCTGCGATGATGTGAGATCGGTGGTAAGAGGCGAGGCGACGGGGATTAGAACGTACATTCAATGTCCTGGATTAGATGTTAGGGCTGGGGATGGCGTTGGGTGGAGAGAGACGCACTGCAGTGTCCCCAAACTCGTTCATGATGACTGCTATTCGGTATCCATGGCGCTCTGTCAGTATGCGTCTGGTTGAAGGCGTTAATGAATGGATTGTCTGTAGAGGCGCAGGACAGACTTGAGTAGTGTAGACTTGCCTGCACCGAGGAAGCCACAGATGATGGTAAGCGGTACGCGAGTCGACGAGCGCTCTAGAGCCGGCGCGGGGTCATTTTCTATGAGAGTTCTGGGGGCAATGCTCAATGTCAGTCCTCTACACGACGAACAGCAAAACTGACGGTATCTCTTCATCCGAGTCCATTGTCGCTAACGACGAAGTAGGGGTCGGGTCACGGATAACGTAACTGCCGCGGACATTGCCGTGACATGGCCACCCAGCCCTGCCAGCCTCTTTATTTCAGGGACCTCTTTATAAACCGCACTCCTCTCACCCCTTCCCTCCTTCCCCCATACCCACCCACCACACAACATGGCGCCGCGTCCAGACGACGAGGAAATGAAATCTGTTATACAGGGGCCCGGCGACGTCGAATGGAGGTGCGACACACCGTCTCAGACTCCTTTCGCGAGCTCATTCACCCCCGATCCACAGATACGAGATGCGGCGCGAGTGCCAGGAGATCCTCCCCGGCCTCCTCCTCGGCCCTTTTATCGTCTCCAAGTCGCTCGAGACCCTCCAACAGCTCAAGATCACCCACATGTACGTTTCCCGCGCCCTCCTGCCCGCCCGCTCATATGTAGTCTGACCCTTACAGCGTCTGCATACGCGACGTCAAAGAGGCCTTTTCGGTCCGCCCCCGCTTTGAAGAGCACTTCATGTATATGACCCTTGACGTGGAGGACAACGAGGAGCAGAACCTCATCCGTGTTTTTCCCAAGTAAGTGCCCTCCCTCCGGCTCTTCCGATCTATAACATGAGCCCAGGGCGAAGCAGTTCATCGACACTGCGCTCGCCGCGGGAGGACGCGTCCTCGTGCACTGCAATGGTAAGGGTTCTATATCTGATACCTATCACGCCGACGCTCACCCACTACTGAATCGCAGGCGGAATCAGCCTCTCTCCGGCCTTTGTAGTCATGTTCACAATGCAATTCTACCAGATCTCATGGGAAGACGCCCTCCACCTCGTCCAGAACCGGCGGTATTGCATATCGCCCAACGGCGGGTTCCTGACGCAAATCAAGGTGCGCTAAAGCGGGGTATAACATCATATATAATAACTTATGCCGATAATCTACATCCAGGAATATGAAGCAATCTACAAGGCGAATATCGCGGTGGCAGCGTACCCGGCGGCCTCACGAAGCATGGCCCGACGGAAGCGAGAGGACGACGACGACGATGGCGACGATCGGTGCGCTCCTAATACCCCCCTTGTAGCAAAGGATCTGACATGTGTTCCAGGGAGGACGACCGGAAACGCCCACTCGTCTCCAACGAGCCGGAACCTGCGCACGATCCAAACGCGATGGAAACATAGCCCCGAGTCCGCGTTTATATCTCTAAAATCGTTCGTTTATATCTCCGCTGCTCTCCTCTACATTGCTATCCATTCTACAGTGATTTAATCTTGGCCTTTTCCTTTTCTTGTATCACGCGTTTTGCGTGGACGTCTGCGGAATATTAGCTTAACTTTTTAGTTTTAAACATGCGAGCGACGTGCCTTTGCGTTTCACGAACGCTTCGACCGAGATACCGGCGAACACGACCCCTGCGCCAAGCCACTGCCCTCGTGTGAGCTTGTGGTTGTAGAGGACCACTGACAACATCATCGTAAACAGCTTGCGGGTCAACGTGATTGTCCTAGTAAAAGATCCGATCAGGGAACTGAATTTCGGCCCAAGAAAAAGGAGCACATACACCAACGTGAGGGATCCAAAGTGCTGCAGCGTTTCAAAGATGAACAGCTGGCCGAGCGCACCGGTCAGCGCGAACTGTGCCAGGGGCATAATGATCGAGGGGTGATTTCGGATGAACGCGAGGGCGCCCATGAGCTCGGAGCGGCCGTCAGTCGAGGGGTGGATGACGGGGATATATGGCAGGGGGAGGACGGACAGGGCGGACGTGAGGAGGGTGCAGAAGATGTTGATCCAGAACATCATCTGCTGGCCCGTGACGCGGTGGCGAGTGAAGATCTCGTCCTGTGTCGAGTTGGTCGCGCCGTCAAGGAGGAGGTTGATGAGGAGGTACGCGAGGCCGATGAGGTTCGCGTACGGGCTCGTGCTCCCGTTGGATTTGGACTTGGATTTGGCCTTGTCGCCGCCGAGGTACATGAAGATGGTGATGCCGGTGGTGACCATGGCGACGACGAAGTACTTGTGGGGGGCAAAGCGGCGGCGGTAGAGAAGGACATTCATGATCATGACGGGGACGAGCTTGCACGACTTGCCGAGGACCATGGCGGGGTAGGAGATGTAGGAAAGTGCGGCGAAGCCGAAGGGCGCGGCGGAGGTGATGAAGACGGAGCATTGGAGGTAACGCAGGAGGAGGGTTGTGCGGGAGAAGCGGGGAGCGAGCTTTGGCGGGTGGGAGGCGCCGTTGGCGATGGGTTTCTTGCCGTTAGTGATGGACTTCCCGTTTGGCTGGGTTTTTGCGGGTAATGGGGGCTCAAGTCCGAGGCTTTGGGAGAGAGTATCACCTGACTTTCGCCGGAGAAGGATGTATATGAAGGCAGAGAGGGAGCTGAGGGCGCTCTGGCAGGTGCCCATGAAGAGGGGGGACTTGAACTTTTCAGAGGTAGTGCTGTCTAGTGATTTGAACGGAACAGATACTAGGGCGCTAGGTGAGTGGGGATTAGAGAGCGCGTTCAAGGGACATACATCGTTCCTGTGCAATGGCCCATAGCTGCAGGAATACTTTAGCAGGGCGAGTCGGTAAGGAGGAAGACGACGTACAAGGAACATGGAGTACACTCCGCCAACACATGCGACTAATCTATTGAATGTGGGTTAGAGTAGGAGGACGGGATACTGAATGGGTTGCGCACCTAACGAATGTCATGTTGTACTGAGAGTCTTGTAATTTTACATATCTAAATAGTAAACGACGTGGAACGACGTGTAGCCCTAACCCTAGAATTAGGTGTGCTTGTTCCTATAATCTTATCTGATTACCTTTGGACTTCATCGATGCTTCAACGCTTCATTTCCGGACTGCAAGAGCCTTTGGACCGCATCAGCCTTTAGCGCTTTAGCTTTACGACCCATCTAATCTGAAAAAGAAGCCTTCACCCCCTCTCCAAATCTCTCCTCTTCATATTCCTCCTTTTCGACTACCTAAACTCCACTCAAACTCCTCTTTGAACAGGTCAACATTCCGCCTATAGCTAGATAGCCTAGATAGCCCCCGGAGATTGCACCAGACCATCTCCAGAATTGATCATTGTTCGAGGCATCGCCACAGGGCAATGCCGCCCTGCATTGCCTGATTAGGGAATTGCAAGGGTTCGGAAGGAACTTGACTGATTTAGTCGGGCCCGTCATGTCCTTTTGAGACTCCGCTTTTGACCTCTGTCTGCGGATTCTGCTCTACACTACCATCATCTCACCTCCATCCCACAGCTCCCTGTCGTTTGATGCACACAGGAGAAACAACAACAGAGTACACCTACCAAAACTACTTTTCTCATGCAGGAGAACCCGCGAGAACACCAACATCTCCCCTTCCTTTGACTAGTATTCGGGTGCACCCAGTCGAAGAGGACAATACGCCTGTTCCCGAATTCCTGGATGTCGAACAGCAAGCTTCTGCGGCCATCCTAGCCCAGGAAGCGGCTGAAAATATTGACGACGACGACGACTTCCCAGATGTTCCCCAAACCATGTCGGCCTCTATGTTCTCAGAGCCCATATCTGTATCACCTGCTGCGATGTTCCTATTAGCGTTCAACTCTCCACGACAATCCCAGCCTCCACCAGATGCAGAAGGGCAAGTCGTATCCGGCTTTACTCTCGGCCCCATTGTGGGGTATGGTGCCTTTTCCACCATCAGAACTGCTGTTCCTACATCGGGTGGTGTCGTTGCTGTAAAGATCATCAGGCGCTCGGATCATTTCAAACAGGGGAATGCCGCTCTTACTTGGAAGCGAATCAAGCACGAGGCCAGTGTCTGGTCGACACTAAGCCACGAGCATACCTTGCCACTCTTCTCAGCAGTCCACACGACCTATGCTGATTACTTCTTCACACTCTACTGTCCTGTCGGCTCCCTTTTTGATATCTTAAAGCGAGATGGGCGCCCAGCGTTGCCCCAGGATGATGCGGGGATGATGTTTAGGCAGGTGGTGCGGGGGTTACGGTATTTGCATGAAGTTGCGTTGTTGGTCCATAGGGACATCAAACTAGAGAATGTGCTCGTGGACGAGTCGGGTGTGTGCAGAATCGCAGATTTTGGCATGACCAGGAAGATAGGTGAAACAGATGAAGAAGAAGACGAGATTGCGCAAGAACAGAACCAAGATACCTTCCCGGTCGGCCATGCGACGATCCATCGTGCCGCTTCACTTGCAGTGCCAGCTTCAAGAAGGATGCCGAGAACGAACCTTCAGGTCCAGATAGCACGCCATCGTAGCTCGACTTCTTCTGTCCACACCCCCACTACTCCAGTAAAGTTTCAGCCAGGGTCACTTCCCTACGCGGCGCCTGAACTCTTACTCCCACACGCTGGGCCACTGCTCCCTTACCCTGCCCAAGACATATGGGCACTGGGTGTCCTGTTGTACGGTCTTTTAACAGGGCGTCTGCCATTTACGGACTCCTTCGAACCTCGCCTGCAAATGAAAATCCTAAATGGTAAGTATGGCGTGATCAGCGGTGGACCTGAGCTCACAATTATGCTTCTGATCTAGGTGCTTATGACGTCCCTCCTGACATCGGCCGTGGCGGGGAACGAGTGCTACAGGGTTGCCTTGATAGATCCGATGAAACCCGGTGGACCATCGCAATGGTCGACGAGGTCGCCTGGAGTATTGGATGGGGCGCAGAGGGCGACGATGTTACCCCGGCTGATTCAGACGAAGAATTCCAGGTGCCCTCATCTTCTCGCTCCCGCTCGCGATGTCCTCCCGAAGACACAATCCCAGAGGATCCCGAGTGGCAGCATGAGGAGCCCCGCTCGCGGCCCGCCATGGAGGCGGCCTCTCGGCGATCCTCATCGCGCTTGCAGCGCTCCGTCTCACGAGCGCCCGTGATGGTCTCTAACCGGTCGTCCTCGCGACCCATGCTGACCCGCAGCGTCTCGCGGCCCTCTCGGGCCCAATCCCCATCCGTCTGCGCACTGAACGTCACCGCCACCAGTGCAAGGTCCCCATCCAGCGCCAGATCCAGCGCACGATCCCCCTCCTCCTCCCGCTCCGCCTTCTACGACATGCTCTCCCCGCCCACCTCGCTCGAGCGCGGCCGCCGGCGCCAAAAGCCATTCGCCTCGCGCTCGCCTAGCCCTAGCATCACGCCCAGCACCCCCATCGATGCCCAAACGCCTTTCTCCGCCGACCGGGACGTCCTCAACGTGCGCCCAGACGACGTCGAGCGCTCTGCCTCCCGCGGGCGCGCCAAATACAGCCGCGGCATCCGGACCGACCATCACCACCTGTACCTCGGCGCCGACACGGGAGCGGAGCTAGATGTCTTGGACGAGACGGCGGACTGGGCTGCGCCTAGCGTGAAATCGCCCTCCTACGCGCCGACACCGATGTCTGCGTACGTCCCGCGGCGCATCCCGCGCAGCCAGTCGAAGCCCGCGTACGACCCGTCGCGTGCGTTCTATGCGTCGAAGCCGCAGCGGCTGGTGAGCTCACCGCCTACAAGGAGGGAGATGATGCCGATGTGGTCGGCGGGCGCTGCTAGGAGTGGCGTGCGGGGGTTCTTCCCGGCGAGCATGGTGCAGCCGACGACTGCGGTGGATCGCCTCACGAGAAGCAGGAGCCTTGAGGCGATGCGCTTGTAACATCAATTGTGCTCCCGAGGTGGAAGGGTGGCTGCCCTGTGGCCATCGCTCTGCGTCCGGAGCTGCGAAATGTTTCCGGCTCAATGAGCCAGCGTCTGACACGGTTCGGCTGCTGCGCCTGACTACTTTGGGTCAATGATGTGAACCCAGCTACCGCCTTTATGACCATAACGTCCCTCTTATGTCCCTTTGACGCTCGCCATCACGCTGCTATTTCCCGCATAATGCGTATACCCCCACTCCGTCTGTCCGTCACAATGTTGTCTCCACCTAGTCATCACATACCATTTGGTGTGTTTCTTTGCGTTATGCACGCTGTACAAGTTATTCGCCATGCACACACTCTCCTATTTCTTGACCTTTACCTTTACCTACTGCTCAACGCTCAATGGGCTATCTAGTTCTGGATACTTTACATGACACTGTGATTGTACTTATCTTCTTCGTCTCGTCTCGTCGTGCAGTGTATAACAGCTATCTATCAGTATCATGTACATAACATATGTTCGGGAACGGTAGTTTACACTAAAATAAATACGAGGGACCAATTACACACCAGACAGAACGAAAACGTCTCCCATACACAGAAAAAATGTGAGCGAGGGTTGCTACGCCGTAATCCCGTCGCCCCCAATGTCCATTGATATATCACGCCGGTTTTCTCGTTCCCAATCTGATCGCGCCGCCTTCCGTTCGGCGCTCTTCGCCTTCAGCGCGTCGATCTCTTCCTGGAGCTTCGCCTGGAAAAACAGTTAACATCCAGAACGGACCTTACAAGATGAAAAATGGGTAAGTACCGTTTTTCCCTCAATTTCAGTTTTATTTAAGATGGAATAGGGCCGCGGGGGCGCAGGTGCGTTTTTATCGCCTGCGCAACGTGATGTGAGACAAAATCTTAGGAGGATGGGTGGTGTAGCGCACCATATGCTGCGAATTTGAAGACTTCGTTCATCATGTCGTGATTCCGCTTGTACCGATTGAGGGCCAGGGTGCGCGTCGATATTTGGTCGATTTCATCTGGAAAAAGCCGTGCTTAGGATGTTTGTAGCAAAACAGGAACCCGGGAAAACGTACCCCCAGAGTCATCGTCTTCCGGACGCGGTGGTCTCTTTTTTTCGGATTCAGAGTCAGCAATGGGAAGCAGATGGACTGAAAAAGTATACTCACCCCACTAGTACTTCCGCTCCGATTACGCGCGCGCTCCTGCTCCCTCCTGCGCTCCAGCATCTCCATGCTACTGTTCTGCTGTGCGACCATGGCCTGCTGCTGGCTAAAGTTCATGGGCATCCCGGGCTGCTGCATCGGGGGCGCCGCGGACGGCATGGGCGCAGCACCGGGGGGGTACACCTTCTGTCCTAGCTTCTCTCCGGACACGTACACAGCCGGCTCGCTGACGATGCGCAACGGGTAGTTGCGCACGGGCTGGTTCATCAACGACGGCAAGATCTCTAGCCGCCAAAACGTCAATTCCGGGGAAAGCGCGGGAGGTGTGATGGCGTGGGCTCACGTGTCTGGGGCCCTTGTGTGTAGTGGACGAGGACGAGCTGGGAGTTCCCTCCCTTGACCAAACGGTAGCGCCGTCGACACCGCCAGGCGTTTGTATCGGGGGAGCCAGGAATAAAACCGAACTTGATCTCATACACCTCTAGTTCCTGGCTTGATCATTAGTTATGGCTCTATGATATCAGAGGCTGCTCACACGGCCAGTTCCGACAGGGATTGTGAATTTAACCTCTTGGTCCTGAAAACGCAGTCCGTCGATGGGAAAGGGGGATTGCGATGGCAGGAAAAGTAGTAGAACTTGCCCCTCTGTTAAAGATTTAATGTTCAGCTAACTCGTCGTGTCTCCACCACGGCATATCAGCCACTCACCTGCTGGCTTGTCGACAAAACCCCAGCCGAATGGGACAGTATTTGCCATGGAGATTGCCCGTGCAAGCATATTGACGGCTGCCTCGTAGTTTATTTCGCGATGAAGACCTAGATTCTCTGGGTAGCGGAGGCATAGCCCTTCAGCTTGCGCCTGCTGAAAAGCTGAAGACATTTGACGGTCAACGACTTGTCGGAGGCCAAGTTGTGCGTGTTGTTTATCGCGGGCCTTTGAACCAAATAGCTGCCCTAAATTTCAGGACGCAATGTCATCGGCTCGATCTCCTCCACCCAGAATGCCATTGACTTTGGCGGCCGATATACCTTTCGACGTGCTCGAATACATCTTCGACTGCGCCCAACTCTCAGATCTTGCCTCGCTTTGCCGTACGAGCAAAGGATTATACCCCCATGCACGGGACGCCCTTTACCGACACCTCAACCTCACACCACGGACTGTGTTAAATGCCTTTTCTGCTCTCTGTAGAGACCCCAGCCTCGCTCCGCGAGTAAACACCCTCATCCTAGCAGGGGAAAACTTTGAAATGGCGTTTGGTATTATACAGGATATGTTGTTGCTAATGCCACAACTTCGCACACTGGTCTTGATGATCGGTTCTTATGGTTCTTGGGTTCTTCCACAGAACGACACCAGCCCCTTCCAGCTCCACACACTTAAATGCAATCTCAAATATGATAAAGAGTTGCATAATTTCCTGACAGGTCAACGACGCCTACGACGCCTGCTGCTGCCCTCTCCGTCCCTTGATCTATCCTTGATCAAATTTACACCCGACCATCTTCCGTATCTCACATTTCTTGCCGCACCATGGCCTGTGGTATATCGTGTCGTACCGAATCGCCCAGTACAGCAAGTCACCATATACCCCAACCGCGAACGTGATAGGAAGAATAATTCGATCCTTGATTTCCTCTCGGAGTCAACAGTTGAGAAAGGTGTCCAGCGCTTGATAACAAGTCGCGAAAACCTTTATGCAGTTGGAACACGTTTGGCTGAGAAGGCTCCAGGCCTGACCCACCTTACATCTGATTCAACCCTTATCGATCCTAGCCAAGATGTGAGTACTCCTTGCTTCTGGATGTCGCCTCTCTCACGAGGATGTGCATTTCAGGCTAGTGTCTTGTTTCCTGATTGGATGGAAGAGATCGTGTCGCACTTGCAGTGCCTCCGTATCTTCGCTATAAAACTGGAACCCGACATATCCCCCATTCCTTGTCAAGAGATTGATTTCTCGCCCTTCGTCACGAAGGTCTTCGAGGCTTCATCCAGTTTGGATTATGTCCTCATCGCGTTCAACCGGCTGCAGGCTAAGTACACCTGCAAACGGATTCCTGGAGAGGAATGGTACATATGCGACGACTTTGAAGCATTCTGACCGACACACCTGGATTTCTGTGGATGTGGTGGCAGAAGCATAATGGTATATGCTTATCTCTTGATTGGATTTCTTATAGATAATTAATGAATAGTGAGCTTTCGTATCCGAGCCTCAGGAAAGCCTACTCATAAACTCGACCGTAGCTGATTGTTGTAACTTATACAGTGATAAGTGTTCATACGTGGTTGGGACGGCAGCTCAATGCGGCGCGCGTGGACAATCGTTCGTGACGAAGACATCCATTTCCCCCATCTGCAGCGTGAGCACTGAGCAGCACGTTGCTCTATTTAATATTACGCTCCACCACT
The DNA here is from genome assembly GCA_018851285.1 of Lyophyllum semitale. Lineage (NCBI taxonomy): Eukaryota > Fungi > Basidiomycota > Agaricomycetes > Agaricales > Lyophyllaceae > Lyophyllum > Lyophyllum semitale. Next base: position 12,475 of record JABCKH010007870.1, on the reverse strand, counting down.
CATACAACGGAGTATTCCAAACCCGGACCTCTGCAAGACGGTCCGAGTCCCTTCGTTCAAGAGCTCACCAGCCAAGCTGTCGTGCTGCCCTGTGGTGTCATTCAGAGAGAAGGTATTACATTTATATACCTACCACCTCGCCAGACGTCTCACATAGTACGCAGGACGCTAGCTATACCATGTAGAGAGCAAATTATAAATAAGTTATCCGAATGTTGTCCTAATGCTGTTGTAGGTGCAAGACATGGATGAGCGAAAGAAGCACGCCTAGTTATTTAGAAGGTGTCGTGCAAACGTGAACTGGGTCATTTGCTAGAAATCTCGCCAGGTGGGGTATAGATCACCATGGACGTGCCAAGGTCGTTGAGGATTGCCTCGGTGTCCGCCCACGGGACACCAAATTTCCCAGAGTTGAAACGACTTTACACAAAACAGAGACCCAGTCAATCTACTTGGCATGAACACGCTCAAGAACAAGGCATACCAAGCATGTAGCTCCCTCCCACCCACATTCTGCTTTATCAGATCCTGCACCGCTGACTTCGTCGCAGCGAGGATCTCTTGCGGCTCATCCTTGCGCTTGCCATACGCACGCGACGTGAACAAGCATGCGATATAGTGCGTGTCTCCTGGAATCAGCAAGCAGGTTCCGACAAGGGATTGTCCTCGCTCCTTGCAGTGGGCTTTGTACACCTCGAACTGGGCGGGGTACTTGTCGCGAAAGGCGAGCGCGATCCCTCCTCCCCACGATCCAACAGTGTTGCAAGCATGCACTAGAACGGCGCCCTGAGGTGCTGCAAACAGATCGCCTATTGTATGGGTGATTTCGCTCATGTGAAAGTGGAGATGCGAAGTACTCGGCCAGGTGTACTGCAAGTGTACTGTACAAGGGGAGTACTCCATCCTATATCAATCGGTCGCATCTTATGGTCACCAGTTATCACAAGTTATCTGTACGGCCCGGCGGGAAACAACAGCAGCATAGCATTTTACATACCTACATACATACTCTCCCTACTGCCTGATTAGAATCAGTAATAGAGATATGATGGCAGTTGACTGCAGTTCGACGACAGAAGACCGACCTTGGCACTTGATCAATATCATAATCTAGTTGGCCGTACAGAAGCCGGATGACTCCGTGCCTGCCCTAACGCTACTGCTCCAAAAGCCAGTCCTCCTCATTGTTGTCCCTCTGGAGGATATCCCCCCAACAATTGTGCATAGCGCCCTACAGCGAGCAGCGACTGGTTTGTCACCACCACTACATAGCTGGACGCTATGCTGACTGACCTTCTATGCAGCTGCTGTAGAACGATCTGTGGATTCGTCCACAGGTGACCGAACTCGCGAAGGACAATCTTGTAAGCAATATTGCACCCCTGCCTTCATTTCCAACATTCAGATGAGTCTTCTCTACAGTGTGTCTGTCGGCTGTGTGTTAGCAGTCTTCGCGTGATATTCCAGTGCTGTTGTTGCGAGGCTTGCTTGATGCGCTCATTCCTTATTAAGGGATGATACGTTGAAGAGCAGGTATGCCATTCCTTCCTTATCCTCTGAGAGATCTAACATCCTTCTCTTCTACAGTCTCAAACGAGGCGGATTGGAACTGCCAGTCCCCTCGGCTGGCCGCATAGCGGGCAACCTAAAGAACTTAATCGTCTGCCTCTGGACTCTTGTCGAGGCTTTCGCATGGTTCACAAAATCAAATAACCCAGGTCACTATACTACATGGTCCACACTGTAACTCTGCTTTTTAAGTTGTAGAAATTATAGTGTTGATCATGCAACTTCGATGTCCACCTGAGATATCTCCCTGTTTCCATCGGACTGTTCATATTTTCCGATGGCCTCAGTGACTCGAGTTTACTGCATAAATTTCAACGTCGCTCAGTCAAACTTGTTGACAAACGCAGATGTCATAAAAGGTTATAGATAAATTCTGTAGGCCTCTCTAACTATGTTCCAGCAAAATTTCTATCGGTACAATTACATGTACAAGGACGTGGACAGAACCCATGCCGGCCCTAACGTCGCTGTTCGAAAAGGTTACCCTCTTCTTTTGTAACTCTTTGGAGTTGTCCCCAACAAAGCCCTTCAATGTCCTGCCGCCTTGCTTCATTCATATGTCAGTAGAGCGTGTGCGTACTGCGAGCCCAAGGCAGCAGCTATAGTACCAGTTATAACTATCCTCGTGCAGTCTTCATCGCGATTGTTGCCGGGCTGGGTCTACGTTGCCCTGGTAAGTCTTATGCAACCCTATCTCCTGGCAGCCGTCTTATTACTTGTTGACAGTTTCGGGGAGGTGAACGAGAGATATTCCCTCTGCCCATAATGGCATGAGCTGTTATGGGGCTAGTTCAGCATTGACTCTGCGTCGTGCTGCTGGGATCCTTGTTGTTGGTTTTGACTTGTGTTGAGACTTGCGTATGGTTCCGTTCCAAAATCAAATAACCCAGGCCATCCGTGTATTACACTGTATCTCTACCAGCCAATTGTAGGAATAAACGGTGTTGATATGCAGCTTCGGTGTAATCCTGGTATTTGGCCTAGGCGAGGTTCTGTCACGGCCTTATAGTACGAATCACATTGGTCTATCCGACAAATAAGCCAAATACTACTACAGAACACGAACAGAACAGACCAACAAAGTATAACTACACTGTTGTCGTGTTCGATAGCTTGGATGCAATCAGCCGGCCTGCTTCACAGAACTTCTCAAGTGCATCCCACGCCGACCCGGATGTGATGCTCTCCAATGCCATCGCTGCCCCCTGTTTATAGTCCTTTGCTAAGCCGGCAACAACGAGGAGCGCAGACGCGTTCATCAGCACGAAATCAAGGACTGGTGTTAAATCCTCCGGTATATGCTCCCCCGATCTAAGCAATCGCTTGAACGTCGTCGCGTTATCCTGAGCGTTGCCGCCTGCCACATCAGACAGTGGGTGCACCTCCAAGCCAAAATCGTCTGGGTGGAGAGTCTTCTCGGTGATATTTCCGTCCTTCAGCTCCCAAGCCCATGTAGGACCAGCACAGCTGATCTCGTCGAGGCGTTCGCACCCGCATACAACCAGCGCACGCTCAACCCCACCGTCGCGCAGCGATTGGGCGAAGGTCGAGCCGATCTCACGTTCTGCCACGCCCAGTACCATGCCCCGTGGTCTGGCAGGATTGATAAGTGGTCCAAGAACGTTGAACATCGTGCGAAAAGGAAGGGCCTTTCGGTATGGCGCGATGAACGCGAGAGCGGGGTGGTAGTGAGGTGCTAGGATGAATGTGAACGGCACACGAGGGATAGGCGTCGTAGTTCCTGGTGCTGGAGCAGTAAACACACAGCCAAGGGCCTCTAAAAGATCGGCCGATCCTGACGAAGACGTCGATGCGCGACTGCCATGCTGGAAGATGAAAAAGATTTAGAGAAGAGAAGATTAATGGAGATAGTGTGTTTGGCAATCTCACCTTGATTACGCGGGCGCCTGCGCCTGCAGCGACAATAGCGGCCGTGGTGCTGACGTTGAATAGATTATAACCATCGCCACCTGTCCCAACGATATCGACGACGAAGTCATGTTCGGCGTCCTGCACATCGGCCTTCAAACCCTTCTCCCGCAAGACCTCAGCTGCCGCAGCAAGCGATTCCGGCCTTCGTTCAACGCGGTGCACATGCAAGGCGGTCAAGAAGGCGCCTATCTGCGACGGGTGCAAGAGGTCGGGTTCGAAAAGATGGTTGAGGGCCGATTTCAGGTCATCCGCGCTGAAATATTCCGGAGTCTGAACAAGCCTGTTCAAAAGCGGCTTGAAAGAGTCGCAGGTATACGTTGCCATGAGTGTAGGAAGTAGTAAGGTCCAACACCGATTACCCTGCGTTTTAAGTGGCAGATTCGATAGCGTAAAGGATGTCCAACAGCGACGGGGAGAATTTACACCCTCCCACGTTTCCACCTGACTCGTTTCATCTCCCCCCGAGATCGAACCACTCTATGTCCGTGGCGCGACCGAGGCTACACAGAATCAGAGGCTACCTTGATCGGTTTGACTTTGGACTCCATGGACTGCAGCACTGGTGAGCGGGACATAAGTGGGAGAATGATCTTCACAAGTCTTGGCAAGCTCCCATCATCCCACCCCTGTACGGTCTTAGACTGCTGTGAATGACGGCATGATTCTTCTATTGCGATGATTGTCTTGCGTGTCTCATGGAACTGGTTCCCTGGACCGGACATTCTACCACCGGTTGGCTCGCAGAACCGTGGCATCTTGCCTTTCGACATCACTAGCGTGGAATTCTGATATCGTGGCAGCTATCTACATATCGGCCATCTGGTCAAAATTGGTGCGATATTACTCCTGCGGCGCTCCCTATCCCGAATAACGCTGCGAGCTTTTTGCCTCATTGAAACCTCCAGGCATCCTCGGTTGAATTGTACAGCTGCTGATAAGTTTATCCTATTTCTTTGGTTCTAAATTCAACATCGTGATATTCCAATTTCCAACGAAGCCCATGTCCAGTCCGCCAGGTGATCTGGACTCATCAACACATCACGTATGTTTGTGAACATTGCTTCCCGCCTGGATCGGGTGCACCACTTGACATGTCATCTTAGAATCCGGTGATCTCATCTCCGGTGTATGTCTATGTCCGTTCCTTCCCTTCTTGTTCTGCTTTAAGAACGAAGAATATATTCTACACAGCACATCTCTCCTTTCGCAGCATACCCACTATACCGCATGTACGCCCGCCGTGATTTTACTTTGATGCAACAACTGACTGGTGTCCTTTTGTATCGTAGGAGAACTCTGGCCAGAAGGCGAGTAATCACTGGGAAAAGTCCTGTTGCATCATGCAAGAATGCCAAGCCGAAAGTAACCACGTTTACGATACCTTTCAGCCGAACAAACAGGCCCCGTCCTACAATTCCTCTCGAGCTTTACAGGGATATTATTGAATGGGTCACGAACACGCAGGATCTATATAATCTCAGCCTGACTTCTCGGATCTGTTGTGCAGAGGCACAGCGAATCCTCTACCGAACCATTGATCTTGCCCAAAATACATGGGCCCCAGTATTATGGGCGTCTACCATACTCCAGCATCCACACAGGGCAGCATCAGTCTGCGCTTTGACTCTGAGATTCGATCTTTCGTTTCTCATTATCCCGCACACGCTGCTTTCCTCATTGAAATCAATTTCAGAAGCGCTGAAATCCCTTCGAAATCTTAAAACGCTCGTCCTCATCGGCCATCCTCAGGCGATGATGCATCCCATCTACACCTGGATACTTGATGGATGCACCGCCGACTTGGAAACGTTCCATAATTCCGTCTTCCCAGTCTCAGCCATTGTTCCGTTCCTCGCTCGGCAATCGAACCTTCGCCAGTGGAAACAGACCGGCGTGTCCCTCGGAGACATTATCGCAGACGCTATCCTGCCTCGTTTAACCGTGCTTGACGTTGATGCATCAACCCTCAGATCTTTCACGACACCCAGACCCTTGATACGGATACGCCTCAAATTTGATCAGTGTTGCAAACACAGAACCTGGGAGCGCAGGGCTATTGAAGCCCTCTCCCTTTTTGGATTTACTTTGACCCACCTTACTCTCGAGTATCCTTCGACAAAATCGAATTCTCTGACGCTAGTCGAAGTCTTTGGCCTCCTTGTTGAAGCCACACCCAACTTGAAAGTACTGGTTTACACCAGTGTATCAGCTTTTACCGTACGAGTAAGTTCTCGGAGGTTAGATCTGTTTCCTCGTTTGACGTCCATTCTTAGGACGCGTTCTCGCGGGACTGCCAATCATTCAAATTCTCGAAATTGGAGGTTCTCGTCTTACAGCGTTATCATCAGTTCTCCACGACCCAAGAGCGCGTAGCGATCGCGAGACGCGCTTTGGAACTATGCCCGTCTCTTCGTCGGGTGGTCTTGAACGACAGCAAACTATACTCTTACACCAGGCACCAGGACAGTTCTGTCGCTGAGGAAAATCTAGGCGATTTTAGCTCGGCCTTCGCTGGAAAGTGATCTATGCCGGAAGCACGTCACCACTTACATTGTGTAGGTTGGACCCTAACTCTGACAAGACCGAGTAAAAACTCTCGATTAGTGACTAGGATTCATGAAAGCATAAAAGCAAGTTCTAAGGACTGCGAAAAGTTCTTTCGAAGGAATGTGTCGAATTTCTCCTATGTAGCAAGATCAATGGTTGAAGTTGGGTTGAAGCAAGGTTTTGAAGACACGACCAATGTTCGAGCACCAAAAGCGTTGCTCTGGGTGTCCCCTTTGACGGCGGCTTGGATGTCGACAACCAATTCCAGGTATTCCGCGTGACACTGCCAGGCGCGTCGAAGGCACGAAGCGGGCTGTAGTGTGTTTTCTTCACCTTCATCGCCTTCTCCGGCTGCAATAAAACTGCAAACACTGATCAGAAGGACATATCTATAACTTGAACGTACTCGATGCTCATAAGAAGAGGCTATCCTCATCCTCATTGACCCAAATAATACTCGAAGGTTACTTTCGCGTTGAACGAGCTTTTATTCGTGGATAAGACAGATTCATCAGACTGCATGCAAGACGCAATTTTTGGGCTGGCGACCTCACGACAACCTGGAGGAGTGCTTGAGGGCTTTCCAAGCACTCTGGAAATTGTACGGCCTAGCCTCGGAACGAGATCAATTCAGGTGCTTATCACTTGGATAACTGTAGCTCGCAGCCGCCCATTCCCAGTCTGTAAGGCGCACGACAATTCAGCACGCCGGCAAGAATAACCCTTTGACGAACAGTTATTGCTTAAGCGATCCGTTTGAAATAGAAGGGTTGACCTTGGAAATTTGGTTCTAATATAATCTGTTAGCGTCAGAGAAGCAGTGCTTGAAAACAACATAAGAACGAGGATACTGACACTGCTTCATAGCTCACCCTTGGGATCAGGCTACGACGGGCCCCACCCAGGGGGATCTCCACCCAAGCACTCCCCTCTGGAGTCCGAACACTGTCCGTTGAAACGAGGATTCAATCGAATACACCAACTCGAATCAAATGACCTACCAGTATGAAGCCACCTGAGGTTGGTTATAAGCATATTGTAGCTTCCAGCCGTAAGCTACTGAAGAAGAAACAATGAATACCCCCGGCCCCGGGCCTGATGGGCCCACAGGAGCTACGAATTGCCCTGATGTAGAAAGAGTATATGTGTCAGGTGCGACCTGCGTGACCGTCCATTATGCAGGCGCGTTAATCGAGGACAAGGAGAGCACATATTTTGTTTATTCACCCTGGGAGCGGCGTGGCCCGTTGCAATTTCGATGACCTTTGTCACGGGAAGTATTGGAGACAGAGAGGCTGCAGGGTGCGACCGGTATAGATCTCGTAGATGCCGGATGCGAGTACTAGAGCTAGAGGGAAGGACATCGTAGCGGTATCAGTGGTTGAGTGCTGAGAGTCTGAGATCAGCTTTTATATAGCGTAGTTCAGGGTTCATTGGAGATATAGAGCATCGCAGAGCTCGAGATTGACAAAAAACTGCCCAGAAGACGAACCTGATCATATGTCATGCTTTCGATGGGGATTGATACCTTGACAGATCGTCGACGTCCTCAATTCCATAGCCCGTTGCCAGTCGCCACGATGGTCACTGTAGATCCATCAGTTGGTGCCAGACTCGGATGCGGGGCGTTTTAAGAGGGTGAATGCGCGTGCCAGTGGAATCATCACGGCAGCCCTTGGCATTAGGATTCAGCAAGGCCATAAGTGTCCAAAACCATGGGAAATCGTATTACTGCCAACAAAAGACGGGGCAAAACAACCTCGCTCGACCTCGCTCGACGCTCGCTGTGTGCGGTTGGTCCAGCGTCGGCGTTTCCCGAAAATCACGTAAACTGCGCGCGCCGCGTTCACTTTTAAACTGCCACCCAAACACCGCAGGCAGTACTTAAAACGGCTCCAACAAAGCTCCAACACCATGAGTCCATGACCCAGCCAGCCCGGACCTGCTGGCCTGAGGTTGAACGAAAGCTCTGTTCAGGACCGTGACAATTGAAACCACTTTGCAATTCTTACTACAGCCCCCAGCGGCTACGTAATAAGTGCTCCTCTTATACGCCGCTACGCGCGAGACACCTGGCCTGGAGTTTTGCATTCGTTTAAGGCTTGTCTGTTCAAAATGGATGACCTCTGCTCAAAGCGAACCTGGCTAGTCTCTCTGGATCGGAAATTGTATATAGTATGCTGCAAACCGCGCGGGACTGGTCGTATGAGCCTGCTTCTGTGCAGGTGAGCGAATTCGAAAACGTCAACGAAGACCAAAGCAACAGCTTTTCCGGTCATCTGTTCAGGCCATTCAACCTTTCTGGGATATCCGAAGAACCATAACCCCAGACAGCACCAATGCCCACGTCGAGCCCTGATTCGTGCAATGCACCTCTGATAACGGCACGAAGCGGTTTTGGCTAGCTTTTGAAGTCGGCGTGAAGTTTGCTGTTCCTACGTTGCTTTCCTCCCGTCTCATGGAAGTATCGATCCTCCTCCTTGCCTGCACTGCCATTGCTTTGACATTCCTGAAAAGATATATTTTTTCTAAAATCCAGAAGCGTCTCCCCTTGCCTCCTGGGCCTCCTGGTGATCGCCTGCTCGGACATCTTCGTTTGATTCCTTCAGTAGGTCAAGATGTATTCTTCTACGAGATGGGCAAAATATACGGTACACAGGTCTATGACGGTATGGTTCGATGTCACTTGGCTAATATTTTTTACTAGGCGACGTCATGCGTTTCAGAGTTCTAGGCAAATCCCTCGTCATACTGAATAGCGTTCAAGCTGCCGTGGATTTGCTTGACAACAAAAGCTACAACTATAGTGATAGACCCAGACTGCCAATATTTGAACTGTATTTGTACATCATTATCAGGCTAGGCGCACGCTGACATGCTCATTACGCAGGTCTGGCGTTGGAGACACACTTGTCTTTCTGAAATATGGAAAGGAATTCCGTATACAGCGAAGAATGATACAACAATACTTCAGTAAAGAAAGGCGAAAAGATCATCGTCCCATCCAGACACGAGAGGCCAGCGTCCTTGTACAAAATCTCTTGTCTAAGCCTGAAGATCTGATCCACCATTTATTGCGGTATTGGTGCTTTCTTTTCCCACATCGCAGCTGAAATTTATTAGCACCTCCAGATTCTCAACTGCCATCATTATTGAAGTCAGTTATGGACATCACATTGTGTCAGACAATGATCCATACCTCAAGATAGCGGATGATGTTTGTCTCGCAACAGCACAATCAGGTCCTCCCGGTAGTACGCCAGTGGATCTTTTGCCGTTCCGTAAGCCCCATCGCACGCTTTCCAAATCCTTGGGTTCAATATTAGGTTCCTTTCCTTTCAATCAGTTCAATATCTGCCATCATGGTTTCCTGGTACATACTATGCAACCCACGCTCGTAATGCCTGGCCCAGTTTTCGGAAACTCTATGATTACCCTCTTCCATGCGTAACAGAGCAGATGGTCAGTCTCTACCCGATCATTGAACTATTTTTTAACGATTAGTCAGGGGAAGGGAGCAGCGAAGCCGTCATTTTTGGCCTCCCAATTGGAAAAGCTCAACCACAATGACCCGGAAAATACAATCCCCCTCGAAAACATCAAAGCTGCGAGTGCTATCCTTTATGTTGCAGGGGCGGATACCGTAAGTAAACTAGTTATAATTACTAGCGGCAGCGAATTAATCCTACCGCCAGACATCTTCTTCCTTGTCGTTCTTCCTGTTGGCTATGGTCCTCTATCCGGAGTGTCAAGTCAAAGCGCAAGAGGAAATCGATACCATCGTCGGTTCTGATCGCCTCCCAGAATTTCATGATCGGGAGAATCTCCCGTATCTCGAATACGTCCTGCAAGAAACACTCCGGTACGTTGTCTCTTGGGAATACGTTAATTTGTTAAGAACAATCTCTCCAGGTGGAATCAAGCTGTTCCATCAGGTATACTATCACGAGCTTTTATAACACCGTCGTTGATTATTTTGCAGGGGTCCCACACGCGAGCGTGGATGACGATGTATACAACGGTATGTTCATTCCAAAGGGCTCCACTATTATCGCAAATACGAGGTGCGTCGGGCTCTCATTGCGAACACATCCCATTAATCGCATCGCTGTCAGGGGGATGACTCTGGACGAGAGTGTCTACAAGGATGCTTCTGAATTTGATCCCACGCGGTTTTTACCGGCCCCAGCAGGTCGAGGTGAGCCATTCCCAAACGGGCCGTTTGGCTTCGGACGGAGGTCAGTACTCCGGAAATCAATTCAAAGACGCTTAACGAGGTTCGGGGTTGATCAGGATATGCCCTGGTCGTCATTTAGCAGACGACAGCCTCTGGATTGCGATCGCCACAGTCCTGTCAACGCTTTCAATCTCGAAAGCTATAGGGAATGATGGGGAGGAGATAGTTCCAGATGCCACCCCTGTCGCCGCTGGTATAGCAAGGTTTCGTCCGCTTTTCACCTTCTGTGATGTTCTGCGCTAACTCAACCTTTAAAGCCGCCCAAGGCCTTTCTCCTGCCGTCTTGAACCGAGGACAGATATAGCCCTAAATCTTCTCAAGCAGGTCACGGAAACTTGAAGCAGGTGGATTGGATAATTAGTATGGACGCGGCTCACTCCAGGTGGCGATTTTCTTGAAGTACCTGTACAGTATTACTCTTTTCAGCGCTCGCAAAAAACCATGCCTCCTAAACCTGTGAAAGCGCCGTACAGCTAAATCTGTATTGGTAGTCGGGTGCAGGCGATACCGGTAGGAAGCTGCACAGTCTGTAACAAAGAGGTGCGATAGAACAGGAAACCCAGTAACAATTCAAAGCTTATTCCACGAACCTTCTATATAAATCTACGTTAGACTCTACAATTGTTGAGATTGAAAATCAAGACATCTTCCGCCCCAGCTTTGACAAGTTCGTCCATAATGGAGGCGCTCTTGCTTTTCTCCACCATGCTACTGACCGCCACCCAATTTTCCTCCTCGAGAGGGCTTATTGTCGGAGCTCTTCGTCCTGGAGTGAGAAGAGTCGCAGCGGCAAGTTTGTCTCGAGAAATGTTGTATTGGCATACAACATATTTGTTAGCCGCAATAACGCCTGCGATGCGGCTGGTGATAACATCGATGAGGGGTGCAACGTCTGGGCGTTTTGGGGAATCTGATTTGATGAGTACAGCCTCTGTTTCGAGGACGGTGGCAATGGCATGGAGACCAGCGGCCCGCATTGTCTCTCCAGACTCTATTCGAGCGCATTTAATCGATGTTATCCAACTAGACCGCAATGGGTTGACTCACCAACGAGATCGACTGTTTTCATGGGGTCCGGTCTATAAGAATGTCGAAAACACATATGTTCTAAACAACTCACCTATCCCATCGGCCAATCCAAGTGCACAAGCTGCTTCGACGCTGCCCCCTACATATCCTATTTTGGTCCTTTTGTCGTCCGAAAGCTGCAAACGGGTATCCACTTGGTTGAAATAGTCTTTCGACAAGTTTCTGAAGCTGGAAACTACCCGTTTTCCAGCCAGATCATCCACTGTCTTTATAGGGCCGCCCTCTGGAACTTGAACTTGAAGAGAGCACTTTCCAAATCCAAGACGCAATACTTCTGTGACCAGGCCCTGCATCTGCGCTTCTAGAATGACATCGTGTCCAGTAATACCCAAATCGACATCGCCTTTCCCCACAAACGATGGGATGTCAGACGCAGGAAGAAAGACACTAGAGATCGGTGAGATTATAGGGATACCAATAACAAAGGAAGGCGGTTGCGTACAGAGCGATCGGATGGTTCAAAACAACGCAGACATCCAACCTGTGGCTTCTCCGGAATTGTATATCAGCCCCTGTGTAGATTGAGTTACGACATGGATAGATTAAGTCAACTGAAGCTAACCTGCTAGCAGCGAGATACATTTCTCATAGAGCCGGCCAGTGAATAGATTGTATGATAAGGCAAGAGTCTCGATGGAGATGTGGTAGATTACCTTTCTTCGGGATGGCAAATAGCAAGCGGCCGTCAAGAGAGTCTGGATCTGGGATAGGTGTAAGAGGTGCACATGGTTTAAAACAAGATTATACCCACTCATTCTCGCAACAGTGGAGGCAGATCGCCTGGATGTTATCTATAATGACTCTCCCAAAAATTTGCCGAGATCATGGTGAAGACAGTGGTGGCTGTGTCGGCCGATCATCATCGACATAAGCCACGTGCGCGAAAAACTACTATGTTCGCCTCTTGCTCGTGGACCTCCCAACGTTGTATGAGACTGAAATTCGAACCCTCATTCCCCAGCGCTCGAGTCCCACCGGCTCTAATACCAGTATCTCATGGGGATTAAGCGGGCTCCTGGACCCGCTGATGGATTGTCAAAGCCATAGATTGGCGCCCAGGTCGACTGCGGATTGCCTACGTTGGACTTAGCTTCTATGTGG
>JABCKH010007869.1:0-24035 GCA_018851285.1 Lyophyllum semitale | reverse complement strand
TACTCGGTACAAACAAGCATAAACTACCTGTATAGTACCAAGCCACGTATCGTGATTGACACGTGCTCGGCTATTCCAACAGTAGAGTGCCTGGTGAAATTGGCGTCGGTGAACTGTTGGAGGCAGAACTGGCAGGTGGGCTGATCACTGGGGTGGTAGGGCCTTGAAGCGGCGGAGCAGGGGCTCCTACGGCTGGCGTAAATTCAACATAGTCTATCCAAAAAAATGCGCTCTCGAGGGTTGAGGTGATGACCAGCGTATGCTCCCCGTCCGAGATTTTGGGTGATTGGAAAAACTGCAGCTTGTATTGCGCTTTCGATCCAGCTTTGGCAGTGTATGTGAAAGCACTGGAACCGTCTATGCTGTATGTTGAAACAGGAGGATCCTTGTAGACTCCACCGTCTGAAATAGTTCCATAGACCGCGACGGAAGAGCCTGGGTATGGTCAAGTTATATTGGTGGTTAATGAGAAAACAATCTCATAATGCACCTGTGAACTTGAAGGTCGCCGTAGCCCCCGCCGTCCGCGTACCACGCGTCGTTGAGTTAAACTCGTCTAATCCACCAGCTAGAAACCAATGCCTCGAACTATACGAGATTCTGGGATCCCTGTCATCAACGGTGACTGTACTAGCCATGTTGGCTTAGAATAACGAGCGTCGGAGCGAATCGAGTGAGAAAAGAAGAGAAAAGTACTTGCTTCAGCCAGAGATCGTTCGCCAAGAACATTGAATATTGCCATATGATGCCAAGGCCCACTGGCGATCCTCCTCGTTTCATCGGTGATCCTGACCGTTGCCGATATCAGAAACGCAGAATTATGACACCTGATGGCTAATCTGATACGCCGGGCACTTGCAAAGGGCGTACTTGCTTCAAGCTTGCCTCCAGTGAGATCCAGGGGAAAATTTGGCCTCATTTTCGAGTGAGGAAGGCATGAACGTGTTGTCAATATCCGTACCAGGATAGAGTTTTATGTAAATGAGAACTTTTAAAAGTGAGCAAAGAGGGTAACATCGGACGTGATTGTATATAGTAATCATATGTTCACAAGCCAGGAGACGCACTGCAACGAAGTCCCATATTCAAGACATTAGAAAGTTGGTATCACTGAGGTAAGGTCAGCCGTGTTCAAGCCCTACGAAGTTTACGCGGCCGCGATGGTGTAATGTTCGTTCCGAACAGGCTCTGCTATACCGTGTCTAAGAGAAGCAGATATCAGCCCGAAGTTAATGAATTCAGAGAACACTCACTTCGCCTTCAGATGGGACTTCGCACCCTCAAGCAGAAAGTATCAATGAACGCGGTTTGTGGCGAGATGTCGGAATTCTAAAATTAGGCCAAGAATCAATTTAGCCGGGCCGCTTCTTGGCTTTGATTATCGTCTGCCGTCCAGAGATATAGCCTAGCCCAAGCTGACTGACATGCCCGGTCCTGGTCACAAGAAAAAATCCAAGCCCAGAGCTCAACCTGCTCCACAAAGTCCTGCTGCAGCTTTTTTCGCCACATCCTCAGACGCCTATGTCGGAGATATTGACCATGCAGAAGGATGGGGCACAATTTGCGATATTCTTTGCCTCGTCTTTGAAATCCCAGGTACGTTGGAATGTATTCTATTCCATTATTTCACCTCACCAGACAGATTTCAGATCTCAATACGCGCAGTGGCTTGAAGAAAGTTCACGCTAACTTTGAGGCGATTTATCGACGACTGGACAAAGCCTGCCAGAAGTACCCAGACAACGAGAAGATTGTTGGCGGAGTATTGGGTATATTTGCCAAGATGTGCGCGGATGCAATCCTTCGGAACAAGCTGCACGAAAGAGGTACGTCAATTCCAGGCGCTGCTGGTATCATGCGTGTTCGGGTATAACTAAACATCGGGCTGCTGGCACTCTAGGCATATTGATAAAACTTTTGCCCCTCTTGAATTCTGATTCCACGCGCCATATGGCGCTTCGCGCGTTGAGCACGATAACACACCACGGCGGTGGAAACATCCGCAAGGACATCGCACGACAAACCACGTCCACCCTCCTGAAACTCATTGAGCAGTTCCCCGATGACAAGGTCATTGCAGAACTAGTTATCACCGTTCTCTCGCACTCCATAAGCGGCGTCGTTGAGGGTGAACTGCCCTCTGATCCCACTCTCCTCGCCTCTATCGACCTGCGAACCATCTTCAAAGTTGTCACTGAAAGCTCGAAGAAAGAGTGGGCCTCCCAGTACCTCATCAACCACGCCATAGGGCTGCTGGCTGTGGCAACTCTGAATGCTGCCGACATCTGCAAGTCCTATCCACCGATGCAGAAGTTCCTTATAGCAGGGCTTCGCAGCGCCGACTGGGTTACTCGCTGCACATGTCTCGGTGGGATTATCAGGCTGCACCGCGCCGAGTCCGAGGTCGACATGCGCATGCTCGATCCCAACAAGTTCATGGCGTGCATCCAGCGCGGATTTTCGCCACATCTCCAAGAGCGCATGGTGGACTACGGGCTCCAGCAGTGTGACACATACCTTACACTCGCGACATCGCGCGACTTTCAGCAGGCCATGATGACATGCGCGCAAGACCGCAATTTGTACTCCCTTGGCCTCAAGCTCGCGGAATACATCCTGCGCACCGAGTTTTCGATTGCCGACGGTATGTTCCAGTCGCAGGATCCAAAGACGGGCAATTTCGAGGTCATGGACATCGGACTTCCGCTTGTGCGGTGGGTCGACGCCCTCCCGCCTTGTGCCAGGGCAATACGTGCTAGGGGGAACGCCAGAGAGGCCGATCTCGCGGATATCTTGGATATCAAATTTCATATCATGAAGCAGCGCATCCCGGATGCTGTGGAGCTTGCACGGAAGGGACTTAAACGCAATCCCGGAGCCGCATATTTCTATTACGCGATCACCCTCTCAGCAAACCATACTGAGGGCCTGCGCGCGGCAAAGAAGGGCCTGAAGTGCAAACATATTACGCCGTTTGTGCGCTTCCAACTCATGCAGCGCGCCGTGGAGCACGCCGGGAATATGGGGATCCAGATTCTGCAAGAATCACCGGTAGCTGGGAAGGGGAGATGGGAGGAAGGCATCGCATTTTTGATGAGTGCGTTGGAAGACGCCAAAATTTTCGTCGAAGAAGCGCCACCCGATAATCGGCACATGAATGCCGTGCTCTACTGGCACATTATCCTCACAATCACTATCAATGGACCGGATCTGAGTCATGACCTCCGAGAATTGCAGGTGGGTCTTGACTTCTCCGAACCTTTCGGAGTAGACCTATCTCACACAAAGTGCACAGAGTGCATTGAAGGGCCGCAAGATCGCGGACGACTTCTGTCAGGCCATCCAGATCAAACCCCCGAGGACGAACCTGCGCCTAGCACAGGAGATGGTCGTGAAGTTCTATACGACTGCGGCTGCTGAATTCGGCGGTGTCGTCGAGAAAGCAGCCGCGGATGAGCGAGTTAAGCCTGTTTCGGCCGAGAAGCTGGAGGATGATTTAGCGGTCTGGCTCGAAGATGCGCATATCCACGATGATCATGAACATGAGCCGCACGGGCTTCATCCAAGGATCAATACCAACGCAGTGGCGCTTTACAGGTGCTCTTTCTGCGGAAACCCTTCTGCAGTGCTTAGAAAGTGTTCGTTCTCCAGTCCTAACACCACGGTGTTTATTCCTGATGCTGATGACTTTATCATTAATAGGTAGCGGTTGCTCAAAGACCAGGTATGTGGTAGCTCTTTTGTGTCGACGTCGTGGTTCTCACTTGCACTAATTATTGTAGGTATTGTGACAGCGGATGCCAAAAGTCGCATTGGCCAGATCACAAAAAGTCTTGTGTCAGCACTCCTTCGAGTTGATTCTTCTATCGAAAGCTCAATACCTTAAGAGACCTCGATCGCGGCTGTGGGACCGCGTCAGTATAATATATATATCCTCCCCCCCTCCTCCTCGATACTTATCTTCTTCTACATCCAAAACTCAACATAGGTCTAAATCCTAACGAGCTCCGCGGGCTATTTTTTATTTTCCCCCAACTTCTTTCAATTTGTTGCGGGCAACGTGCTAGTAAGGTATTGTACTATGTAGTAAAGAATCATAGGAGCTCCGACTCCAATGTGATTGCTTTAAGAAAAAGTCGAACTCCCGGCCGGTCGAAACGCGGGGATGAGTGGTACCATGGGCTTTCTTCCACGAGTATATCATCGGAGCGAGGAATCAGTTGTCTAAAACCGACGTCATTCGTGCCCAGGGCTTGAGGAGAAGAGTCGCAATACAAATCACGGGAGAAAACTCTAGCGTCGCTTATGCGTGGTTTGATGACGCCGCACAGATGGCTACACAACACCTTCAAAGGTCGTATCGGTATTGAAAGGGGTGCTGAAAAGAGAGATTAATCATGAGAGGCTCATTGATCGAGAATAGATCTAGATGTGGTTGCCCATGGCCTGAGTGGTGTTGGGGCATCGCTGTGGGCAGGGAAGAAGGGTTTACCATGAGGTAGAAGTCGTTGGAAACCAGCATTTCGTGGACTGTGTCCAGGCAAATGCGGACTTGTGGGTTTTCCTGGGGCGGACAACATGCGATTACTTATACATAGACTAGATAGGACTGTTAACAAAGCCCATATAATGTTGAAGCTGGCTTACCTTATTACAAAGGTCTTCGACGCTTGCTACCCTTACTGGCCTCGATTACATCCTCCCTCCGTTCATCGACCCTGCTCAAGAATTCCACCTTCTCAAGGTACCCACCTCCTCTTCGGTTAGCTTCTAGTTCATCCTTAATGCCCGAATCGTCTGAGGCCTGGATATGGGCCTGCCAATCCATCGCTGATTTCTCTAGAGTGGATATTTTCTTCGCCTTCAGTGAAGATGTCGTAGGAACAACAGCCAGAGAGACTTTCGGTTTTCGGGGACCTGGCCGTCTCGTAGGAGGGTTGGTAGATGTAGACGGTTCAAAAGGTGCAGCTCTTGAGCCCGTGGACTCGGAAGGTGTCGAGAGATTTGCTTCCGCTGGCGACTCCTTAACCTCAGATGCGCGCCACAAAGGCCATTTCTTTGCGTCAGCAGAATCTGCGGGAACTTCAACCACTTCTCTAGCCGATTGTATAAGTTGAGATTGTGGGGGATAAATTGCGACATACACATGGTCTTCTCCAGCAAACCTGTATCGTTTCTCAATCTTCACCATCTCTTTTACAGGCTCGGGTTGAATGGGCGTGGCGGATAACGATGCTTGAAATGAAGACCACAATGCCTCTCTTGCCCTGGAGAAATGAGCACGTTCAAACAAAGGACTCCGTAGAGCAGATGAGTATGACGCACTTTGCCTTTTCGGCTTCGTCTCGTTCCGTTGGCGGTGGTGATGAGATTTTTGGGCGTTTAGAATCCGGTTCGTCGTCGGATGATTCCGATGAATCTGGGAAACGGTCTCGCCATAATGTACTTGAAAAACCAGCAAACTACGTACCATCCTCAACCGGGGGAATGTAATCGACGTCGTCTTCTGAATCCGAGTCGCGTGCTTGGTGTACCGACATGATGGTTGTTACATGAGCAAGATGTTAGTGTATGTTTGCTAAGCTCGCGTTTTTAAGAAACACTATGTACTTCATCCTCCCTGATTATCGTCGACACCTCGGATACTCTTGCAGCCACGTTAAGGAAAAGTCGCCCAGTATGGCTTCCCCGGTCCCACTAAGCGAGCGTCAAGGCTAAAGAAGCATTCCCAAAGGTCAGCCTTATGCCGCGTGCTACTACTCATCAAGTACTGGGCAAAAACCGGGGAGCAGGATGACTCCATGATATCTTACGTGCACCATAGCCTTCTTTGTATATCGTGGGCTGGGAAGTCTTAACTTAACTTTTGCGACGTTCCTTGCTTGATTCATAGTACAATTATAAAAACATGTAGCCTCCTTCTAATGTCCTCAAAATACAAATGGTCCAATCTCGCCGCTTCGCTCACAATGCCGGTTGGTCTACCAAAGATAGCTATATATTTAAAACTAAAGCTGCGCTAGAGGCGCACATCATGGCACAAGAGCTGGATCGCCTGTTCATTGCGCCGTGCCGTGATATTTTGCTGGAATAGCCTCGCGAGAGGTGCCGCAGGTGCGACTACAAAATGTGGGTTATGGAAACACAAAAACCACGTTTGTTAAGGTATCGTCCGCTGTGGGAAGGCATAGTTCTTGACTCATCAGTGACGTTACTACCGGGCAAGGTTCATTCGTCACTCACTGGATACGAAACAGGAGCCAGACGCACGTACTGCGAATAGGGACGAGCGCTGAGTCGTGAGGGACGATATAGACATGAAAAGTTATAACGCACTCACCAGCCGAAAAAGTGCAGCCTCCGCCGAAGCCCAAAGTTTGAGTGTAGAGAGGCACATGTTAATAGGCCAAGAAGGGTAAACCGCCCGCAGGCCATAAGGAACGAGACCCATAGACAGATCAGAACACGCACCGAGGGTGAGATGGACAACCGCAGCCTGCGAGAGGCTGCGGCCGCCCACTTAGGAAGCAGTACTACTATTGTCGCGATTCTTGATGGAGAACCGCGTTGGACTGTAATACAATTGCCGGGTCTTGACAGGCGGAATCGAATGCACATCCAGTGGTACTCCGAAAGCGAGGCCCCTTGAGGAGAAAAGAAAACACGGTGTTGATGACATCGCACGCAGGGTCAGGAACAGCATGAAAACACCAAGGGAAACATATACTGGAATGCCACAAACCGGCGTGAAGGCCAACAATGGCCGAGGCCGCCTGGACTCAGAAAAGAATGGAAGTGAAAATACGGCGTAGACGAAAAGGAGTCGTGACATTTATTGGGCCCGAGAGGCTCGATGGCGACTTGATGATCTTGACCGAACGTCGGTGGACAGAGTCGGATACACACCCATTAACAGTGAGAGAATCCATCGGGTTGCATGGGACCTGAGTCAGAGAGATATATAGTACATGCGAATTCGTCACTTGTAAAAATTGATGTCAAACTTGAAAGAGAAGCCGCTTTAATCATGGTAATCGATCGTGCCGGTGTATCGTTCGAAGCCTTGAAGATCGTAGTTAAAAGAAAACCATAAGCAGGGTCCGGAGTGGCAAGAGCGTTCGAGGTACATTGTCGATGCCTAGAGTTGAATTATACGCTCTCCGATGGGGGCAAGGAAAGGCGTGTTCGGAAGGCAGGCAGCGGAAAGGTCAACATGATGCAGAATGACAACATGAGTTGAGACAATAGACAATGACACCACAAAACAGGGTCGAGACCGTCAATGGACACGAGGATCAACATAGCCCGATAGAAGAGAGGATAAAAGAGTGGACCTTGGAGAACGACTTCGATGAGCAGGGATGACTTGGCAGACATGTGTGGAAAACAACAGGTATGGTCCTGGGAGGAGGCAGTCGCGCCAGGGAGAGGTATAGTATTCTTGGTTAGCTGTACTTCGTGAGCGAGAATGGTGAGCATACATTTAGGTTGACATAATGCCGCTGAGACAGACACAGGCGTAGACACTGCCGCGAGTCATCAGGTCTCCGAATAAATTGGTGAGCAAGATCGTGCTCGATGGTCTTGAGGGACGAAGTCAATGGGCAGAGTCAGATACACACCCAAAGACGACGACAATGTACATGTCCGTGATGGCGAAAATTACGTTTTCCGCGAGGCTTGACGAACGAACAGTTCGTTCTGGATAAATGCATGCTGGTGACCAAAGAGGAGCATAGTACAAAGGCGGGCATGATTCGGAATGACAAAGTGGTGAATACATTGAGTGGCTCAATGGCACACAGTGAGATGCCAGACCGGCATCGAGGCCAACAGTGGATCGCTAACGGACTGCAGGTATACAGGAATCGACGATGTGGAACATACATAGGAAATCCCAGTAGGCGGTCACACAAAGAGGCTGACAACAGCGGGCACGCCTTTCACATCCAACGCCACATTGGTGCCACCGGGGACATTAAGGCTTTGCGGGCGATTTTCATTGGAAAAACGGTAATTTCATCTGTATAGCGAAAGTGTTGCTGTGTTGAAGGATGAGAGGGGCGACGAGGGGAGGTGATGGAGGGTGGACAGGAGGCAGAAGCAAAGCGGGCGATTTTGCACACCGAAATGGGATGCTTGTCTCTCTTTGGCCGAACGGCGAAACGCAAGATCATGTGACGTATAAATCTCCGAGTCCCGATCATGATTCTACGCCGGGGCTGAGCTTGATTTCTGATTTGCGACCTTCCAGACGACTCGTTGGCCAGCTCCCTGTCACCTATGAATGACCTGTGCTCAGCAAAACAACGGCCTCATTGTCTTTCCACCCAACCCATCAATATTCTAGGAAACCTGTGAATCACAGCTGTACGACAACCAACTAAATATCGACAGGGCTCTCTCTGTAGCATGGAGCGTGGATTCCTTACAAGCGCAAGATCAAAACTTGTGGATGGTGGTCACGACTCCAAAGGTATGTGATAGAGATCCACCCAAATGAGAGGATTTTATTTATATCTTTAAGCAGCAATTTGCTCTAGTGAAGAGGTTACATCTCAATCAGTAGAGAGCTTTCGAGCAATAGGTATTTATCTTCGTAATTTCTTTCATTTCAGACGTCAAATCTTACGGGAAAACTAGAACGCGACGTGGAAGCTGATTTTGTAGCTAACGATCTCGTCTATGTTACGCTTCCGCCGAACCCCCCTTCTGGTGTCAAACCTGGCGATCCCGATCCCATTACCGAATGCCTCCTTCGACGTCATGCGCTGAACACGATTCTCTCCACGCCGCAGTTTCCTTGCCGGCCACACTATCCTCCAGATGCTTGCTTTCGCATTGGTCCGTCCAAGAACGGCCTGGGTATGTTTGCGACGCGTGATCTTTCCATGGGGGACCATATCCTTACCGAGCGGCCACTTACTGTAACGCCCACAACTATTCCCATGCCGAACTTCGCCAAAATCCTCGTGGGGCTTACAGATGAAGAGCGGGGCCAAGTGATTCTCAACGAATGGGAAATGACGTTTCTGCGTCCATGCTTCGACCGTCTTGATCCAGCGAGCCAGACTGATTTCTTGAATCTTGCGAATAGCCACACCGCGGATGGAAGTGGGCCCATTCTCGGTGTCATCAGGACCAATGGGTTCGAAGTGGCGGGTGTTATTGACCCTGAGCCCAATGGTGAATATGCAGCAGTGTGTAAAATCATGTGCCGGATTAATCACAGGTATTGTCCGTCATTTCCTAAATTTATGAGTACTGGTTAACGGATGTTATCGATATCAGCTGTAGCCCATCTGCTGACAGGTTGTTCGACATAGCTTCGTTTGCCTTCCAACTGAGGGCCACTCGTGACATCAAGAAGGGCAAAGAGATTTTTGTGTCCTATTGCAATGTTCTCGAAACCGCTGCAGATCGACAGGACTATCTCGAGTCATACGGAATCAAATGTATTTGTACTTCCTGCCTACCTGATACAACCGCGTCCGACCAACGCCGGCTCGATCTCCGAGACAGCATCGACGCCATTGACGAAGACTTCGACACCTGGCTTGCTGATCCTCTACTAGCCGACGACTACATCATTAAAATCAGCTTGCGCTGGATCTCAGTCATCGAGCAAGAAGAGTTAGAAGCGTCGGATGCATACAGGCACCACCTGCATGCCATCGTCAGGGCGTATGTCGCCTTGGGTGATGTCGATCATGCGGTGAAGTATGGGAGAATGCTGGGACTTTGGGCGTTGGGACAGTCCGGGAAGGAAGAAATGTTGCGCAAAATGGAGGATTCGGAGTATCATCGAGGTCGACCGGATTGGGGGTTGCGTGTTTGTGTAGAGCACGAAGAAGGGATGTAGCACCAAGGACAGAGTGTGATTATCCATGATCAGGCTGGAAAGATGCTATGCCACTGCTTGACATTCAAGCTGTCTCTTCTAAATATTAATGGACGGGAACACGATTGATTCTATGGTATGTAAGATTAGTCTGCTGTAGGGTAATGATCGTATCATGGGACATGACAGGGACCTAAGGATGTGCGATATTGTAAATGGATCACTGCGGTCAATCTACTTGCCAGCACGAAAAACGTGAGTGTCGGCATTAAGGCGAGCATCATGTCAATCATTGCGACTTGGATGCTATGGTAAGTACTGGAGCTGCGAGGAGGATATGTCATTGCCAAGGAATATACGAGCCATCGGCCACACTCACCATCTGCCTCGAGCGCATACAGATAGCCCACCACACCTTCCTCCGCCCATCCATTCCGTGCCGCATCCTCACGTTCCTGCTCAGACGACGTGTAATAGTGATCACCTGCAGGAGTATTGTGCAAGCGGTAGAACGGGACCAGCCCAGGCCTACTTGAGGTATGTACATATCCCAACGTGCCTTCGACATAGTATCCCAGGCGCTTGACGGCGTGATCCCGTTCTGTCGTCGAGGTCGTCAAGAAGTGGTCCGTCAATCCTATGGCGTAAAGCCGGAAGAGTGGAACGGTGTTGGGTTGCTCTTCAGTATGGATGTAGCCAGTCGCAGTTCCTTTCTTCCCTTCGATAGAAAATCCGTAGAAATCGATAAGGTATTTCACCTCAGTTTTGTTGGTGGAGTAAACGTGGTCAACGAGATCGGTGTTCATTGCAGACCATAATCGCGTGGTTCCTGAAGGGGCTCTAGGCTGGAAGAAGGTCAGGGAGAAACGGAGGTTGATACTCCATACTGACCTGGAGGTTGTCTGCGACTGCAGAGGACAAGAACTGTTCGATACACAAGATGGCAAAGAATAGAAGAAGCCTCATCGTTTCCAGTTATCCAATAGGCCGTCGAGGGTGATACAAAAGAGTATGACCACTTCGTTGGCACCTGCCCCGGCTGGCATCATGTCGAGGAAGTTTAAAGAGAAGGGTTTTGGAACATAAGCCACAACAACGCGTGCCTATTCTTAACAATTTACGCGACGCTGAATACTTATTAGCGTAGCGTTAGCAGATTCCATACTTCGACTATAACGGTCAGATTCGTTTCTATTTCATACACCGTGGCATCCAGATAAACCACTGCAAAGACCTTCAACGATAGCTAACACGCCCCATGCACCGGGATCCGGAGGAAGAACCTCTTCGCCTTTCGGAGCACTGACATATGCCGCCCTACCAAGAACTGCTTGCATTGACGTCGTACTGTCTGCACCCTTCCTGGCGGCCTCAACAGCTTGTTCGAGGGTATTTCCATCCGAAAGGGCTACACAGAAGGGCGCCAAAGCGTCGACGAGTGTGCGATCGCCTGGTTTGGCTGGAGTATGCTTGCCGAGGGCTTTCAATCCAGCACTCAGCGCTTGCCCCCACTGCAGTGACGTTGATGGCTGGTTCAAGTCTCTGAGGGCGGCAGACATTGCAGTGAAAAAGATCGCAAAGACTGCAAAAATGGTGTAATGACGGGGTGGACGAAATTGGTTTGAACTTACGAGCACCGATGGTTCCCCCCATGTTGTCCTCAAGGATATCCCCGACACTCTGAACAAGTTTGTGAGAACTCATTCTGGATATGATTATGTCCTGGTCATTCAAAAAAGTTATGATTGCTGGGCGACAGGAAAGATTAGGAAGAACACTTTGAACTATTGATTCGACTCATACCTTTCGCACCAGCAGCAAATGTTTCCCCACAATCTCCATCTCCCAAGATGGTGTCAAAGTCGGTCAGATCTCTCTCGTGCTGCAGCACCGATTCGCATGCGGATCTGATAGCATGTTCTATGATGTCCGACTGGGAGGGATCCTTCAATCGTGGACTGAATTTTACAGCAGGTGGAAAAGATGAGGGTGTAGCGCTTCCTTCCTGAGCCTGGGATTCAACATCTCGCGTAGTGTTTTTCGTCAGCCAATGGTCGCGAACCCCGACCCAGGCAAAGGCTTCCGTGGGGTGATCGAGAAGATTTAGGACGTCGACTGGAGTCTGCAGCATTCGGTAAACACCTGATACGTTTAACAGGGAAATCGAGAATCCAGGAGCGTTGAGCGAGGTCATGTACGCAGATGAGTATACTCGCGCTGGGGATATGCCAATGTCGGCTAGAAATGACTATCAGCCTAGCCCGCGTTTGAAGGTTTTGCCTGAGAAACGACAGGCTCACCCAATTGTTCAACGACCTCGTCCACCACGGCACCCATCTCCAGCTGTGACATCCCACCAAGGTTGTTTATGAAGAGAACGACCTCATCGGCTTTCAGCTCCTGATCGTCCATATCGTTACCTAGCACTCGAAGGAATGCGTCTCCAGTACCTTCCTTCGAACCCTTGATTAGGCCCAGCATTTCTTCAACAAGTTTATCAAGCCCTTCCAGCTTCTTCCGAATTACTCCAGGCTCGTTGTGCAGTCCTAAACCTATTTCACATTCATCCTCCCCCATCTTCATTACATCATTCGCTTCCGAACCTCGTCCAGGGACGTGGCAATGCTCCAGACCAACACCCATGCTCGCAAGATTATGCACAACCGCATCCCCCAATGATTTAACCCGAGCCAAAACCTCTCCTCTGTCAGCAAAGGCGCCAAGTATCTTGCACACAAGTATGTTTCCGCCAAGTCCACGAGCACCTACGAGACTCCTCCTAGCTTGCGAGTCAGATTCTGAGCTCGGACGAAGGCGAGAAACGTCGTCTGCAACGACGACGCTCTCTATCGCCATGTGTGAAGATGACAGAGCCTTTTCTATCGCAAGGCCAAAGTTCAGCCGGTCCCCCGTATAATTATTGATAACCACGAGAACATCTTTATACTGCCCGTGCGAAGCTTGTCCCGCTTCAGAGGCGGTAGCACCAGAGGAGGAAGCCAGATAGATGGTCTGCAGTATCTGCTTTGCGCTAGGACTAGCGAAAATATCGCCTGAAACCGAAGCTGAGAGCATCCCACGGCCGGTATAGCCAGCATGAGCGGGTTCATGTCCCGCGCCGCCGCCAGAGATTACTGCTACCGTTCCACCCAGGCCATGCTCTCTGGAGTCATGAGAAATATAGACTGATTTCGAGGCAGAATGTCTAAATCGCAATGAGAGAGAGATCCGGTGTAGAATGTGGATGAATGCTACTCACAGTTTGAGGGATGGGTTGAGTGCTACCGCTCCCCTTAATGACTTGAGCACAAGTCCATTCACCGAGTTAACGACGTGTTTAGTAGACATTATTCACCGTCTAAAGCTTCCTTTCCAATTTAAATTAAAGCTAGGAGCCGTCATGCCACCTGACCACGCTGTTCCCACAAAACGTGAGACACGGGCACTTCCGATAACCACCGCCAGAAACGATTGGGACTTCTGTGAGAAATTTCGTGGGGCTAGTGTGGGTCTAGGTGCAGTGTGATATGGTTGAAGCCAGCTAGTTCGATCTATGGAACTTGGAAGAGTGCAGAAAGTCGCAGATCACATGACCGTTTTCAGGACAGCTAACTGTGTGAGTACTGCAGAAGCGTGCGGCCATAAAAAAAAACTTCCATCCAACCGTTGCTACCCAGGCTATACCTAGGGAAAAGCTTTAAGGGATCTCTTTCGTAGGGAAAAAAAAATAGGATTATTATAATGTTACATCCCGACGCGCACGCCCGCGTGCTCCTAAAAACTCTCTAGCAATAAAGGTACTAGGAGCACACTGTTACGATACCCATCGCGTTACTGATAGCATTGATCAGGATATCCTTAGAGTCGCCAGCGGAGTGCCACATAGCAAAGCCCCTCAGTCCACGTTGATTGATAAACTGTCCTTTGGCCGCTGCCAAAAGAAAAAGAAATAGGTCAATAGACCAGCTACAGCCAGCGAGGTCGCATGTCGGACGGACGTACCAAAGCTTGTCGCATCATCGTACGATATCATGACCTGAGTATTCTGGTTGTAGACGTATGGCTAGAAGTTAAAACAAGAGATAAGCTTTGCAGCATCATGGCAGCGTGCACTTGATCAGACACTCACCGTCTGACTGCAGTTATCATACCGATAGTCGATACCGCCCGCAGGCCGGCCATCAGCATTGAGGAAGCCACCGTCAATCATCCCCCAGAAATTGAATATGCCACCAACACCAACAGGTGCGCCGCATTGATCAACACCTGTGAATCTCGTGAATATCAGTAACTTCAATGATCATGATCGTGGGAGGTGGAAAGCGTACCAGCACCTCCGTCCTCCTTGTCTCCTGCTGGCTGCTGAGACTTGTCGAAAGGGGGATATGGGGCTATCTGATTGGGACTAGTGAAAGCACTCGCGGCATTGACATGGAAGCTGTGGCCATACGCAGCAATGCCCAGAGCGATCTAACCATAGGTTTAGTTGCTATTTCACGTCGATAGCGGATAAAAATATTTTTACTTGGTTCGCCGGAAAACCAGCAGTAGTCCAAGCTTCGACCGCAGAGGTAGCCGACCCAGCTTTCGTAGGTGCACACGAATCGTCCAGTGGGGCATTCGGTCCAACGCCTCCCGTCGACCAAGATCCCCAAATATCGTAAGACATAATTGCTATACATGACAGTTTCAATATGGAGTTCTGGGTATGTGTGTGAAGACGGAAACAACTGACAGATATGATCAAGAACGCCTGCGAAACCAGACACATCCGTCATAGGCACCCCATCAGGACCCACGAATGGTGCGATTCCCACAGCAGCCGATATGATCAAACCTGACGGAGCCTTTGCCCGAAGAGCTTTAAGGAACAAGAGAAAATTGGCCGAGTCGTCGGGGGATATTGTATTGCAGCCAACACCTTGTTTGTTCGGATATTCCCAACTAACAAAGTAGCTTTAGTTTGGGTTGCAGCTGGAATGGAATAAGTGACTTACTCAAAATCAATACCGTCCAGATTGTATTGTTGGACCAGTCCAAGAACGGCACCGACGAAGGCAGTACGGTTTGCCTCCGTTGCTACGGCCGTGGAAAAATACATTGAGCCAGTCCAGCCGCCAATGGACACGAGTGCGTTGACGCTCTATTCTAGGCTCAGTTTCTTCACCGTTAACAGTGGCTAGAGCCTCGACGCACATTATTTTTGGCCTGGGTGACGAAAATCGGAAGCACCTGTTGACTAGTCGAATCCAAGGAGATCACAGAGGAGTCTGGGGTAGTCACACTTGCAAAAGCAAAGTCGACAGTCAAAATGCAGTTCACAAATGACAAAACTCTGTGGAAGGACGTACGCGAATGCAAAGGTCAACACATTATACTTCGACCATGAGATCGTATCCGGTGGATGTTGCGTCCCTAGCCAGCCGGGGTACCATGCAGCAGCGAGGACGTCCTCCGATGCCGAGAAATTCGCGGTGGTGCCCTGTACGTCCCGAGTCGCCTTCGGTGGGACCAGCCCGCAAAGCGGTACAGCAGAAACATAAGAAAATGCGGCCAACAGATAGTAGAAGAATGAGAGCAAGACATAGAGGGAGAACATGGTTGTGTAAATGCAGAAGGAGGCGCGGTTGAGGTTGAGGTTGGTGAGTAGCAGGGGTAGATATAGTGATGACAATGCCATGCATAGCCCGCGACGCGCTTGCGCGGTCAATCGGGGGTAGCCAGACAACTGATTGCGGGGAAATTGACATGAGAACAAGGCTCGCCGCTCAGGGGACAATGGATACGTGAGGCAGCCACGAGGATACACGTGTATCGCAAAATATATCCCGGTCGAGGTCGATCAAAAACATATCGAAGGAGACATTTGTATCATGTCGACGCGTGTGTGCACACTGCAAGACCGTGGTGTAGTGAGTTTACATCCAACGTTGACTCTCGGTTATAAAATGCGTGAATTGGAGTAACGTACCGTGCTTGCTCGGACCGGTTGGCGACGTTCTATGAGGTGATTCCCTTGTCCTAATCAGGATCCATTAGTATCACCGCCTATCACCACTTCGGTCTTGATAGAGAAGCCAATCATTATGCGACATCGAGGCTGCGGCATGCCGCATCTGTGTGCGATAAAAACGTTGTGTGTATGGGAACACACCGTCGTCCAAGCAAATCGGTGGGCAGTCCTAACCAGCCTCCACATGCTAACTCAAATCCAAGTGTGTAGTCCGAATGTTGTTAACTAAAGCCGCCGAGATACATCGCACCTTAAGCTTAATGTCACTGATACACGCGAGACCGACGATGTAATACCGTACAATCGTGGAGAGGAACGAGGGGTGGTACAGGACTTGGCAGAAGACTGGAGGTAAGAAGCGGGTGAAGCTGGAAGAAATCAACAAGACTGTCAGGAGCAGGTACGATTGACAATGGGCAACGAACAGTTATAGTTAGAAAGTGCAAGGAATTTCTGGGAGCGGAGTGGACGAGAGATGAGTGCCTGATGCGGAATTCATAATGGCTGGGAAGGCCGAGCAAGAAACTTCAGAAATTGTGGCTCGATGCGTTCGTTTCGGCTAAATGTGGTCGTGGCTTGAGGATGCGTGATCTGGAGCTAACGTGAGATGCTGGAAGAGCACAAGGCAGCGGTCTATTTAGATCTGCTCGAATCGAGTCGTACTATACACTAAACTTTTTATCAGCTGATGAGAACGCACAGCAGGAACTGCATACCTATTAATATCGCAACTGAGAATAGACTACCGCCTCCCACCACCAACTGTGCCCCGGATGATCCCTATCCTCGCAGCCAACTGTCTGGCTTGCATTGCGTGTAGCCGTTTCGAACGTGCGAACAGCACGAGCAGGGCAATAATAGCAAACAGGACGTTACATGCTACGAATTCGTAGAAGTCAGCTCGTTCTTGGGCGACAATGCGGCCGCAAGACTCCCAGGCGGGGGTTTCGCCTTCCGGATGTTGAGACTTGAAGTCCCCGGGGAGCGGAGGTAATCCATGAGGCGGGGATAGTGGTTTATGCGACGGTGGTCGGGACGTCGTTGCATTGACACAGTGCATGAGACGTCTGTTACCGAATGGCTGGCAGAAAGGTTCTGGGAGCTACCCTAATATGAGCGACTTGTACAGCAAGTGAAGGTAAGTTTACATACTGCAGATTCCGGACAAGGCTCGCATGCTCCAAATGGCGTACAGATGAGTCCTGAGTGGGTATCATTGCCTGGCAAATTGGCATGGGCATCCACAGCGAGTACAGGTTGGAGGTGGCATATCCAGGCCAATATAGTTCTTTTGTAGATTTTCAGGGTCAATTCTGACGTTTTAGACTTTCTTGGACGCACAAACATATCGCCATTGCCAGCCTTGACGAGCAGAAAATCATCTGAAGGACATGAACCGTTGTGGAGGGTAACAAGGACACGTGGGAAACGGACCCTGATCATCTGAGTCTACACCATCCTCGCACGACAACCATCTTTAACACAAATACCCAGCCATGTCTCGCAGAGCAGCTATCGTAGAGGACGAGTTCGACGATGACACCGACCTCCCACTCCCCTCTCATCCGCTCCCAAATACGGGCTCGCGCGGTCCGCTTCTCGAGGAAATGCATATCTCCGACGACGAGTTTGAGCCATCCCAGCAAGCAGGCCCTGCATCACCATCTTCACAATCGCAGTTCAGGCCCACGCCATCTGGCGCGGGTCGACAAGACTTGAAGAACACTGTGACAGATATCACACCGTACAAGACGTTTGTCCATTCCATTTTTTTGACGCGAAATTAATGATTAAGAGGTCCCTGAAGATGGACGTGCATCTATCCCATATATATCGACGCGAAACGTCCTTACGGTACTGGTCAGCGCAGGGTGGAACGGGCGAAGAGCCTGTGGTGGCCACTCAGTAAGGACATCGCGGAGGCGGCGACCCGATTGGGGCTTGGCACTCTTCACGAAGTCAACAAGTCGCATCCTCGAGATTGGGAAAATCCCGGGCGAGTTCGAGTGCAGTGGAAGAAGGATGGGAAGCTTGTGAATCCAATGGTGACAACCAGTGAGTTCGTTTTTTTTTACGAAAAAAAGGAAATCAAAAGCAAGACACCAACGAAACATGCGTTACAGAGAAACAATTGCTGGAAGTAATCTGCTACCAGATACAACATCTAAAGCCCGAAAATGTCCCCAAACCGCCTTATAATACATCTTCTCCCAATGTCTCAGCAGCAACTCCTTCCAAGCCCACGAGCTCATCGAACAAGGGAAAGCAGCCGGCACAAACGAAATCCAAGTCTCCAGCTGCCCCGCAATCGAAACAGATCGGTGGACGCCGTCTTCCTAATCCTCCTGAACCTCATCCTGCTCTCGCTAACCGCGTTTCTCCTTATTCTCCCGCGATCTCGACTGGCGTCCTCATCGAGACGGTGAAGGCAGGAATGAACGCGACAGAAACCCCCATACCGGGCGCTACACCTACGCCTGGTATGCCTGGCGGAGCACAGAAAGGAAAACGGAAGGTGGTCAGGGTCCGAGGATGATATTGAATGTATTGGGCGTACTTGAAATACTGTAACAGAGTTGTAACGGAGTGTATGTAGCAATTAGTACGATTGTACGCATCGCGATTCGCGGAGTACCGGGCCGTGATGCCCTTCATCCAATCGGAGATTGCCGTGTAGGCAATGTGATGATTTAATATCGATCGATCGATGACTTTCAAATTCCCGTCAGCATCTACCACCACTCTTCTACCAGTGAGAGGGCTAGCGCTATGGTTTGCATGTTCATGATGTGTCTTTGACAGCTTCGAGCAGTAAAGGGTATTCATGAGCGATGGACTGTCCCGCTAGCCGCTTCCATTTCAAGATGATCGTCGCTTGTGACGATTCAAGCTCAAATCTGCATGCATGGCAGATGTTGTTCTCTACTGTTCTTCGGTATGATGTGTGGTTCAGTAGCGTTCAATTCTATTGGTCGTTCCATCACTTCGTTAACTACTCGCTTTTAAGTGATTACGTGGTGAGAATTCAGGTGCGTCGTCATTGGGAAATTACAGCTTTGAACCTGTCTGACATACACCGAACTCTGTGCCCACAGTCTGTCATATGTTCCTATCAGCTAGCCGTACTTGACCGAGCGCTCGACGGCTGGGAGTTGATCTGATTTTAACATCTACAGAGATCCTTGGAAGAAGCTAAACTCTGGGGTGACATGCGTTGCGTCCATTTTTCGACGATTTGTCGAATATTTAGTTGTGTTATACTTGATTGTGGTGAGCAGCCATGCATCTCTGATTCGGTCGCATTCATCGAATTCTTTTTCAACGCAGATGCTCTTTTGTTGATTCATCCCACGTGCCTTACGATCATAAGATGTTACTTCGGATCTTCGCTGGAGCAAGAAGTCGTTTTCCATCGAGAAGCTACCTGAAAGCCGCTGCCTGCTACCGTCCGCTCATCACGAACTTTCCATTGTCACATCCCAACTAACCATGGCACAAAACGGCATCAAAATCCCATTCACCGTTATCCCTAAGTCCTTTTTCAACGAGCAATCTCCGTTCAGCCGAAGGTCGACTCTATTCTTACGTTTGGTCTCCTTTCTCCTGAACGAACCCTGTCTTGGAAGATGGTCCCATGATGACTTGTGAGTGATATCGTGATATCATTTTCTATTGCTGCACGTATTAAGAACGTCACCGCGCACGTCACAAATGCATTAAGGTCCCACCGCCATTCTTGGCGGGCGACTTAGAGTTTTTTTGCCCCGGTTTGGCAGCATGCTATGGCGGCCGCATCACAGATTCGTCGTTGTGCTATACTACCACGTTCTGCTTCCCTCGGTTCCCTGGCACAATCCGAAGAAATTCAGCGAGATGGCTGTGATCAGTCTCACGTGATGCGTTCCCGAGTTGCCTATCCTGGACAACGGGCTCAGTTTTTGGGCCCTACCCAAATCGATCAATCGCAGCCATGCACCGTCGGAAGCACCTTACAAGTGTCTCGCTATGATTTAACCCACATCTTTCCCCCCTTCACTTTAACCTTGCCCCTTCTTCCGTGTCCCTCAATCCCTCACCTTCACTCGTGAGAATCCTTGAGACACACATCTCATACACCCAACATGCCTAGTGTACAGAAACAACGTCACCAGATCGTTCCAAAGTTGTATCATGCTTTGCTGCAGACTACCTTCTGTGGTGTCGATCATCCGCTGTCGACTCCCGATGCACCTATACAACAGTTCTTGGGAATCAAGTATGCTTCCGTGCCCGCCCGTTTCCGCCAGTCAAAGCTGTGGAAATCTTATCCTCCAATAGTTGATGCCTCCAACCATGGGTGCGTTGGCCTTTATCTGATACTACATATAGGACGTTGATCTAACGTCGTGTCGATAGACCAATATGCCCCCAGCCTAGAACTTCCAAGACAATTGAAGAAGCTCTGGTCGGGATAACTGACGAAGTCGTCCCAGAGCAAATTCTGAAGCACGATGAGTTCGAGTGCTTAAATCTCAACATCACTTGCCCGGCTGGGCTTTCATCACAATCCCGCTTGCCGGTTATGTTGTGGGTTCATGGGTAAGTCGTGTGCCCTTCATACAATGCACATCAACTCATATCCTTCGTGAATAGGGGTGGGGACCGAGGCTGCGGTTCAAGCTGGGTCTATGATTGCGGACCTCTCGTCCGAAAAAGCCTACTTGTAGGCAAACCGGTGATCTTTGTCACCTTCAAGTTAGTAGACAGTTTCGCAACTCTGAACTGCAGCTGCTGACGATCAACGCACAGCTTCCGCATCGGATTGTTTGGTTTTGCTGCCAGCCCTATGATTCGGGAGGATAACATAGCCGCCGGCGAAGAAGGCGTTGGCAACTATGGCACGTTACCTGTCATGAGTGGCGTTAACACGGACTAATATTGAACACAGGTCTACGCGATCAACGAAAGGCTATGGAGTGGCTACATCACTACATTGGTGCTTTCGGCGGCGATACAGGGAACATCACTGTTTTCGGCGAATCTTCAGGAGGTGCTGATATCCTTTGCCACCTACTTTCTTCAGAAAACCAGAGGCGTCCTGTGTTCCAACGCGCGATCGTTCAGAGCGCCCTTCTTGAACATAACCTTCCAGATGTCGCGAATGCTGGGTGGCACCTCTCTAGGATGCTTTCGGCATTACAGGTCACTAATATGGAACAATTTCGGCTGATTGACACAGAAAAGCTTGCCACGCTTGGGCACTTGTTGCGGACCATCGATGACGGCGTGTTTTTTCGACATGGGTGGAGAGACTGTTTCGTCAAGAATGACGCGCATTCGCGCCATCACCATCAGCTCAAAGATCACATTGCTCGCGCGCACAGCCGGGCCCGTAGCCGGTCCTCGATCCGCAGGTCCTTGTCACGCACTCCGGCTCTCGCCCTCCCAGCGAATCTCCAGCCAGTGATCATTGGGGACTGCTCCGCCGACTCCACACTGTGGTCGCTCCCAGTCTCGCACTGGACGCCGTCCGGTGCCGTTAGACGAATCAAGGCCGTCTGCCAATCGCTGACCAAGGCCAGCAACGTTATGCGCACATATGACATCTCGCCGCACACACCCAACGAGGAGATCATGGATCGCATCTTGGAGCTCGTCAATGATGCCCGTGTGGCTTGGCCTACGGAGTGTGTAGCTCAAAGCGCACAACGCGAACGTGGTGGACGGGGAGTGTGGAGGTATGTCTTTGACCAGGAGGGGCCGGCAAAAGGCGTCCCGCACCATGCGGCCGATCTCATCTATTTATTCGACACGGTGCCGCTACCTGCCTCTGCCCAGCCCTCCGCGTCCTCCTCCCCCGAAATGTTCTGCGACTCCTTCGACGACTCAGACGACGAAGAACCTTTCAAATATGGTTCCGTCATCCAGGACGGCGGGATCGATGAGGACTGGGCGACCTGTGTCGTCGACGAGTGGGCGTACACACGGGTGCGGGACGCGATGCAGGAGAGGTGGATCTCCTTCGCGCACGGGGAGGCGCCATGGCGGGAGGACAAGGTCTTTGTGTTTGGACCTGAGGGCGAGACTGGCGAGCGCTCGAACTTCATCTTCGAGGGCCGCCGGCGGAAGGAAATGTGGAAGGAGGCGCTCGAGCCTCTCGGCATGCAGCTGGTGCAAAAAGTGGGCGTGGAGTTGAGCCGTGGGCCTCCGCATGGGTTCTAAGCGGGTTCATGCTTTTGAGGAGAAGCTCTGGCAGCTCAGCTTCGTTTTTCTGTTTTTTTTTGGGGGGTTGAAGGGTATCATTCCGCATCATGGTTCTGTCGCAAGTTGGAAGGTTATGCATTCATCGCACGCATCGATCTATCTAGTAAAGATATTATAGCATCATCTACACTCGCATCTCGTCGCATCGTCTCGCAATCAATGTTGCATACGCGTTGTTCCTTTTCGAGTCGCGTGAACATCAGTGGCTTCTCTCTAAATCCATATATAAGAGCTTCTACGAATCAAAGCGAACAAAGCAATTGAAGGAACATTAACACGTATCCTTTGACCCCTGTCGCCTTACAACCCCAATCGAGGATGGTTTCCTACCCAAAAAGACAACTCCAAAGCCCAGGAAGAACTTGCTCAGGAGTGCATACTAGGTACCGTGTGGATGAATCCTTTCCTTCAATCTTAGAATGGTCACCCGCGGTGAGACGGGGTAACTGGTGGCGTGGACTCCGAATCCGGCGTGGGCTTCCATACTTGTCATGTCAGGACCCTCTTCTCGTCCTGTCCACAGGGTCAATTTGATTATCACCCGCATCTAGCCCGAATCTGCATAAATTAAGAGGTCAGCTAACCACTATGAGAGGACATAATGGTTTAATGTTACCAAGTTATCCGCAACTGGTTTCGAGTCTCGGGGCTTCAGCCTTCATGGCGTCGGTCTTTTGCCTGCAACTCGAGACCTGTCGAATGGCGAGATCAATAATGTCACATTTGAGATGTGGAACTGAGAGACAGGTGTCCATTGTGGGTGCTTATTAAACGGGCAGTGCATTGAGATGAGTCTCCCTTCTGTCTCCTGACCATCCTTATCGCCAAGATCGGGATTTGGTATGTCTTCAAGGTTTCTTGCTCTGGCACGGGCCCTTCACGTTTATCATTATTCGACATGGCCTCTTCCGAATGGCCGTTGGACAGCATCTTTGTTAACCTTTCCAAGAAGACAGAGATAAGATCGATAGTCCAGAAATCAGAGCGCAGGCGCCGCAGGTAAGTTTTCGTCGAACTTCCAGGACCACCTCGCTCCGAAAGGCTGCAAGCCCCAGAGGCTCTTCGAGAAACAGGGCGTGGCGGTTCGGTATGCGCCCTTGATGCTCACAGAAAGGTCGCACGTGCAGAACACAAACTCGGTGCCCAATACTTTGGAATAATGCAGAAATAGACGTCAAGAACGTGCTGTTGTCGCATAGGGAGCCCTGTACAGTCATCCACCGGCCAATGAAACAAAATTTTGACCGGCCTGCCTGGCGTAGATACACTGACATATTTGGCCATTCCTAAGAGGCTATATTCATGTAGTACATTGATAGCATCTACCTAGTTGCTTGTTTCAATTTTCATTGCCCTTGTGGGTGTTGTGCTACCCAACGACATCCCAAATGCGCAGTCCAACCCAATGAAACAGTCACAAATGCACAAATCGGGACATCGAAAACCCGCGTGTGAAAGGGACAATGCTTATGTCACGATCAAGTCGCACAGAATCTGCGTCGACATGTCTTCATCTCCATTCCACGATTCTGCATCGGACTGCAGCTGGGAGCCGTCACAATTGGACGAAATTGAGCGTCAAGAGCAGAAGAAAATAGCCAGGTGCAGTGATCGAGTTTCACTTTCTTCTTCGTCTCTGCAAAGTGCTCATCCTGAACCTGTTTACAGACCTCCCGCAAGCTTCGCTTCTTCTTCCCGTATTTTTCGAGCCCCAGCTCATCTTTGTAGATCAAGACAGCACGAGTCATAAGGCCATCCAGCATAGCATGAAGGTCTCGAGCCTTTTTGGTGATTGACTTGGCACGGCCGACCATTTTTAGAAGGGAATGGGTCGCGGCAACGGTCTCCGGAATGGTGCAGGGGTCAATTTTGTCTTTGTTTTTTTTCCCGTTTCCTGGCACAACAATGTGATGGCGTGACTCGACGCGAAACCGATCC
>JABCKH010007868.1:0-24128 GCA_018851285.1 Lyophyllum semitale | reverse complement strand
TCTTTATAACCAGCAAAACTGTCGAGACGAGGACGGACGAAAAACCGAGGGTCAGTCACTGGCATAGCGGTCCTTCCTGCGAACCGAAAACAATGAACGAAGATGTGGCGAGCATCTTCG
This sequence comes from Lyophyllum semitale, assembly GCA_018851285.1. Classification (NCBI taxonomy): domain Eukaryota; kingdom Fungi; phylum Basidiomycota; class Agaricomycetes; order Agaricales; family Lyophyllaceae; genus Lyophyllum; species Lyophyllum semitale. The sequence goes on along the minus strand of JABCKH010007868.1, from coordinate 24,008 downwards.
AGTACATGTACATCGGCTGTACGGTTGATGGTTTGATCGCAGTTGAGACGATAAGCGTTGTACAGGTAAGGGGTAAGGAGTGTAGGGGTGTCAGAGTGGCAATAAGGTCGGCGAGGCGATTGAGCTGGTAAAGAAGATGACGAGGTGTGGGCCTCGACATGCTCGACGTTAGAGTTGAAGTTGGGCTCTATGCTGGAGATTGCGATGTTGCGGTTTCTGAGGTGCTGGATCCATCGATGAAGGGAGCGAGGTAGAGAGCTGATGGTGGTAACGGAGTTCAGGTGGTCGTGATTGGTTAATGCGTGGCGGTGGCGGAAGTAGCGAGAATATGTGCAGCAACAATGCCGTAGGCTCCACCACGAAGAATCGATGCAGACTTGCGGAAGGCATCAAGGGAACATGCAAAGGCGTTGCCATGTGATGTGCAACGAAGGTGACGGCGTAGAAGGAGCAATACCTCTGCCTCGACTACCTCTTCCACCACTGCCCCGGCTACCGCGGCCACCGCGATTGTCGTTAGAACCACCGACACTTCCGCCACTTTCAGCTATGATCCGATTTTGGTTGCCCGCATATTCATGCTTGCGCAAAATCTTGTCCTTACATAGCTAGATGATAAACAAACGTTGATCAGCAATGTGGGGAGGCAAAAAATGGAACTGAACTCACGTTGCGCTCCAGCATGATCCTCCAACCTTCGATTTGCTGGTCATCCCATCCAGTCTGGGCCTTCAAGTCGCTTCTGGGTTTACTCCTCCGGGTTTGGGCATCCCTGTCGAACAGTTTCGGATCGCGGGTGTAGGCGAGCTCCAGGATCGTCTCGGGGCTCTGGGGTTTGGATGACGAGTCCCCCTCCCCATCTTCCTCTTCATCCTCGTCTGATTCACCACTTTCCTCCCCATCTCCTCCGATTTTCACACCACCAGCTCCCCCCACTTCGTCTTCGAAGGCAAGGATAACACCTTTCTCTCTTGCAACTGGGACTGGTGTGAATCCATTTCCCTCGTCCTCCTCTTCATCGTCAGAGATTTCCTCGGCTCTTCGAAGGATATCGGCTTTCATCTGTTCAATGAATGTTCGATCTCACAACACAGCTGCCTCGTCCTCCCTGAGTGAAGAATCAATGATCTCTTAGTACATGCCGCACTCTCGAAGGTGAGAATTGTAACACGCCTCATCTTGCCAATCCGGATTTGTGAAACATCCATCACCTCATCATCAAACATGTTTTTCCTCTCCTGAACATATTTGAGCACATCGTCCGCATCACCAACCTCGGACCTCCGGCCTCCAATGGCAAGCGACTCCAGAGCCTCAGCGGTGGGCGCCATACCTTCCAGTATAGAGCTTCCACGACCGACCCTTTCTGAGTTTCCTCCATACGGCGCATGCTCCAGCAATGTACAGACATATTCTGAGGGATGCTCTGGTAAGATATCGAGCACCTGGGTGATCTTGACGCTAATATCTGCCACCCGCGACGGTGCCGGTGCCGGAGCCGTTTCTTTCCCTTTGCTCTTCTTATTGACACACTCGCCCCTCCTGACCCCGTCGAGCGTCCCCTGCTTCCATTTCCGCGATTATCGATCCCAGGAGCGATCCCAGATAACCCGGGATTTTGAGTGCGCCGGCATCTTTTGATTTTCCGGATGAGCCTGGAGCGGGAGAGGACTCGAGAGATTGGAGAGTCAATTTTAGGAGATCGAGACGGACGTCTTTCTCGGCTGCATTGCGAAGGCGAGCATTTTGGAAAGGGAGTATGACTCTTGATAATCGGTCAGAAGGGAGCGGTCAAGGTACGGGGTCGGCGTCGTGGAAGAGATGTTGGAGGAGGATGAAGGGATTTCGAGTATTGCGAAGATGATATCGAAGGTGCTCTGACTCGGCGGCTAGAGATCGTCCCAATGCAGAGGAGATGTCGTTCAGGAGGGTAGTGATAATGACATGGAAGGCGTCAATCAACTTTCGTTTGTACCCAGATTGGTTCCCATTCGTCGAAGGTGCCAGAACCCTGGTTCCCCAGTACGGATAGTCCCCCGTAGGAATGTGCGATGGACGCGAGGCCTGCCGCGAGTGCCAAAATGAAAGGTTTGCTATGTGAAAAGCAGCCACGATCTGTGAAGGTGAAGCATGCAGGAAGGTTGTCATGCAATATGATGCTTTACGGTGGCATAGAGGCCTTGGGAGGAGTTTAAGAATTGGGTGAAAGCTGGGACCAGGTCAGTTTCCACCGCACGAACAAAGCGCAAGCTTTTCTGCAAGGAGCAACGCTTGTTTCCGAATAATCTTCTCATCCTTAAAAAGGGTAGCAGGCTCCCAAATCAGGCCTTGGAGGACTTGAAGAGCAGTATCCTTCACGTACGATGCGAGGAATGTACGCGCTGCTGGAGAATCGCGCGCTTCGATGGAGGCAGAGCGATGGTTTGGAGGAGAGACGACGAAATGGCCTGGTTTGTATTAGCAAGCTGAGTAGGAGAAAGCGATTTGCGGGCTTGCGTAGAGATACGGTGGCAGGCGATAGACGCTGTCGCTACCTGGCATGGTCATGGCTACCACAAGTGAGGGGGTTGTTTGCTGGCACAAGCCCGCGTATTCAACAATACAAGTGGTGCTACGAAGATGCAGTCGACTTTTCTCCGTGGCACTGGCAGACTCTTATGGTGAACACGTGGTTACACGTTGCAATATAGTACATATGTATAATCATCTGCTGAGTCTACGGGATAATACTTATGCAACTGTCCGCCAAAGAATCTTTACTTCATGGGATCCCAGTCGGCTCAACCGCTCACTTGTCGGGATCCTTACAGTCGGGGAAATTGAGAGAGCCCCAACCGGTCCAGGATGGATGGCAAGCACGGAAGTGGTGCGTCTTGTCGATAGCGTTGAGCTCCTTCATCTCCTCCTCGGTCAGGTCGATGATGTTGAAATTGTCTAACAAGCGGAATCGATTATAAGTCATAAGTCCGTTCTACGTTCTAGGAGACGGGAGGAGAAGTGAAGGGACGTACTCGCAATGCGGGAGTTGGTGACGGATTTGGGTAGAACTGTTGAAGATTAGATTACGATAAAGTAACATCATAAGTTGGCCAAAAAACTGACCACAACCAGGCCTATTGGCTTGAGGAGAAATCAGGACGTTAGCGGGCTGGACGCCATACTTAGCTACAATCTTCTTGACGACCTCGTGCTGAAGCAGAGGAGAGTTGTCTGATCCAAGGGGCGAATAAGCGGTAACGATGATGCCCTTGGAGTTGCAAAAGTCAAACAACGTCTTGCTGGGGCAGGAGCGATTGTCAGGGGAAGACAACGGAGGATACTGAAAGATGGTGGGTGGCGTACGGGTGGAGCTCGACTTGGTTGACCGCCGGAATAACCTTGGCGTTGGCAAGCAGACGCTTGAGGTACTCAACTGAGAAATTGGAGACCCCTGGAATGAAAATTCAAGTTAGAAGAGCGGGATAGAGCATGGGGAAAGGAATGTAATTACCAATAGCCCTGAGCTTCTTGGGGTGGGCCTTGTGGAGTTTCTCCATGGATTTCCACGCGCGCGAGCCAGTCAAGCTGTAGATCACGGTGAGCTGATAGATCAAACATAAACTCAAAGTACACACTGTCTTGATGGGCCCTTGGATCCAGCGGTCATCGGGGCAGGCCAGTGCATGAGCCCTGTAGGTTGTAAATCTCCGTTGAAGTTGGTAAATGTTCGTGTCGGAATGAGGTCATGAGGAAGGTTGTAGGAAGGGAGGGAGCGAGTGAGGTTGTAGAGGTGTTGAACATTCACGTCCCCTGTCACAATATAACTGAAGTCATCAGTGGGCATGAGCGGAATGGAGTCCGTGGCTACCGAAGCGGGTCGGTTGTCCATCGTGGCTGAAGCCATGGGGTCCACGACCACGTGTTTCAAAATCCTGAGACTCGAATCAGCCGCAAGTCAAAGCAAAGAGCAAGTTCAGTCTCCTAGCCTCGTCCCAGAGATAGAGAATGCCCCAGATAGAGGATGGCGTTAGATCTGACTGCTTGGGCTTAAGTAGAGAAAAAGTGGCTGCCAGGGGCGCAGTTGTCCTATTCAGATGTAAACCCGAGGCCATCACGAAGAACTAGCAGGTCAACATACCCAAACGCGTAAGGGCGTAAGGCTAAAGCATTCCGGGAGTGGAGTGAAATAACATGCACATTGAATATCGGATGCCAGGCTAAGATGCTTGTCGGGCTCGGAGTTGCTGGAACGTGCAGCTCCTCTTCAGATGCTTCAAAGGCGTTGCCGAAGGACATGCCAAGGTACACCGGCCTCGGTGTTAGCTTGACTAACAGTGACATCGATGACGGTTTCAGCAAGGCATATTTCTAGACAAAATAGTCTTTTTTAGCATGGAAGATAAGTGTATAGTACTGAGCGCGTACCATTCCGCAATCAGGAGAATAGGCACCAACGAATCATACTCCTTGTTCAACCTATGATTCGCTTTTCTATGGAAAAAGTCCTGCATGACTTGCCTGAGGTGATCAAATCAAGGATGATGACCATACCTTTTATATCATCTAACACACAGTGACAGCCAGCTCTGGATCGGTCGCAGATCCTCGACATAATGTTGTTTTCGTCCGAAGTATTGTTGTCGCAGCAGAGGATGACGAGGAGCTGTCGAAGATCGGATTGCGGTGGTGTTGCACCCAGATTGAGGCAGGTTTAGTCTGTCGCTGAGGGGGTAAAGACAGCGTTATTCGAATTGAAGAGGCTATTGAGTCAATTTTAGATAAACCATAATGGCGCAGCGAAGACATACATACCATGAGCAACGCATGCTTGCTCGAAGTCGCTTCACAGGGCATGAATCGAGAGGGGTCCAGGCTGATCTATTCCTGTGTAACAATTGTTCTTTAGGATGGAATATAGCATACAAGGAACTAGCGTACCGGCACCATTCCTTGAACAAGAAAAGAAGATCGCATACATCAATGTAACGATTCTTTTGTCTGACAACTCGCGAAATATCTGACTATGAGCCTGTTCAGCAGGACGTCATGAAATTGACGATGTTCGAAGGCACCTTTTCTGCCTTCAAATGACTGCTGATGATCCTGGGGTCGGTCGAGATTTCGGCGTTCTCGGAGCGTGGGGCGATAGTTCCGTAGCCCAAGCGACGAGAACGAGGTATGAAGGGCCGGCATTCGGGAACACGCTCGTAGACGTTGCTCAGGTCGCTAGCTGGGATAATCGAAGTCAATCACAGGCCTATCCACACTATTGATATACGCACCTTTGATGACATATCTCTTATTCTCCTAAAGCTATACTCTTGGCCAGATCTGCTGCCTCAATGTCTCTCATGAACGCCAGACTCATCTGGAAATCACAAGTAAGTCATATTTAACAGGATGCAAACACACGAGATGCGTACCCGAAGAAGACCAGGCGACACTGCTTGTGGAGCCTCAGCCTACCAGGTGGCCATCATAACAAGCCAAGGGAAATGAGTTCACGAGCGACGCGTCTGGCAACACACGAGAAACCGTTGTTCTTGAGGCTTCGAGCTGAAAATGCCAGTTGGCAACCTTAGGCTCGTCTGGTATGTTCGGTCAGTGAATGGGCGTGAAACTGAGACGCTTGGACTTACCATGGGGTAGATTTTACCAGTTACTACTGCGAGGACATTGACGTGGAGGTTGAGTCGTGCGGAGGTTGTTTTTGGCCAACTCCGACTCGGACAACATTACTTCCTCCGTTGCGCCATCTCCGAGTCTCCATCCAAGAGTAGAACAACTTCAACATCACGGAGGACGGCGGCTCAGAGGATGGTTGCGGGCGCAGGTAGCACTGCAGGAAACTTACATAACTGTCTTCAGTTGTGTGCGTTCTAGTGGTCCAACTTGCATCATTTTCAGGTAGGTATCGTTACACATGTGTTAAGGGTTTTCGATGTTACGCTGATATGCTGATATGTCAACGTCAACCATGATGTCCAGCGCGCTGTTCTTGACGTTTCCATAGAAGATGCAGCTTGCATCGCGGGCCTTCTACAAGTGGACGATCTGAACTAATTTGTATGCCCAGGATCCCGAACGGTATGATGTCCCGGCATACCTCATAACTCATAATTCCCGTTCTACACCCAGGATTTCTTCCAAACAGCAGAGATGCGGTGCGGGGTCATGCAGCCTGCAGGACAACAGCGTCTTGGCCCTCCGATGAGATCTACGACCTACTCTCGCGCCTCGAAGGAACTCTTAACAGCCATTAAAGACTCTTCACTTGCCCCTCAGTATGTGGTAGGCGAGAGCCAACCAGCTTCGGATCAGTGTAGACTTAGATATATGTGTAACTAGGCTGTAATGAACAGCACTCGAGCTTATGTTCTTGCAACCCTTCTTGAACTGGTACGATAGGCCGAATGAAATTTGGACGCCGAGTGACAGCGTATCTCACTGAAATGATAGAATATTGGCAATCCAACTGATAGCAAGGGTAATGTATATTTCGATTCTTGAACATATATAGTAAGCAAGAGACCTCAACCCGAGGCTGTCGAGTTTATATATGGATCGCACACACAGGGATCGAAAAGCTTCGAAGGGTCTTTGGTAAAATATCCCCGCCTAACCCCTTCAAAGTACGACCTATATCAACCGAAAATCAGATATCAATAGTTGGATTAGACCTCGAGGGTAGAACGCACCACTGCCTCGCCAAATCGTCCGCCTTTTCCGAAATTTCGATCTTGAAGCTCCAGAACTATGGATCGTAACAAGTGATATTGTAGAACGCGACTATAACGATCACGCACAACTTACCAACCAGCCAGCGCCTTTGCTGTACGTCCTCTTCCTCTTGTGCGTCTGCCCACTTATGCAAAAACTTGTCTGACCCGGGAAATTGGGTGGATGAAGCTCATTCTGGGGAACGTACTTCAGAATGCGCTAGATTACATCCAGTAAAGCAAACTTACCACCAAAGTACAGAGGGCTATTGCCAAGTGCAGCATTCGCTTCGACACGATCGAGATCTATTCATACAGCAAAAAATCGCTCGAGGTTCTCGAGTGCTCAAAAATTAACATACTGCAGTTGTGAGTAAGATAGGCGTCTTCGTTCGCAGCTGACACCCTGATAAGAAGTAAATTAAGTGCTAGAATGCGACGTTTCGGTAGAGGGACATACCCCGAATCTGCACATGAGGTCATGGATGGAATCGGAAAACCCAGCAACAGCTTACGAATAGTAGATGGTAATCATATATCTGAGGCCCAATCGCAGCGTCAGCAGGATTGGGTGGGTTGTTGTGCTGCCAGAGAACAATCATAAGACTGCAAAGGAAACAGTTTATTGTCGATGTTCCAAAAAAACGGAGACATGGACGCACCTGGTGATAAACGGCGGGCTTTGAACGCAAATTGGATGGCGAGGCTGAATATCAAAGCGGATGATGGGGAGAGAAGGATATACAATGCGCAAGTACAAACTGCTCATATACAATGTCTAGAAGGCAGTGACCTGTAGGGGTGGAGGTGACTTGGCAAGATGATAAGGATTCCATATTAGAGACGAGCCTGAGCGAAGAAACACGCTGTGCCATCATGATATCTAGCTCACTCGACACAAAAGCAGAGATGACTATGTGGCAGATAATGCGTATGGCGTGGCGTGGCATGTGTCATGATGCATACAAAGATTTATGGGTTCATATCCAACTAAAGGAACGATCGTAAATTTGGACTGACTGAAGCGAGCTGACGAGACAGTAGACTTACCTCAGGCTGAACAGCTTCTTGATGGTCCTCTTCGCATCCTCTTGTTGTGTGGGCTCCTTGAAGGGATCGCAGCCACGGAAGGCTGTCGTTGAGACGAAGATAAGGAATGATCGTACGTAAATTTAGACTGACTGAAGCGAGCTGACGAGACAGTAGACTTACCTGAACAGCTTCTTGATGGTCCTCTTCGCATCCTCTTGTTGTGTGGGCTTGTTGAAGGGATCAGCAGCCACGGAAGGCTGTCATTGAAACGAAGATAAGGAATGATCATACGTAAATTTAGACTGACTGAAGCGAGCTGACGAGACAGTAGACTTACCTGAACAGCTTCGTGATGGTCCTCTTCGCATCCTCTTGTTGTGTGGGCTCCTTGAAGGGATCGGCAGCCACGGAAGGCTGTTGTTGAAACGAAAATAAGGAACGTCATAAATTTGGACGGACTGAAGCGAGCTGACGAGACAGTTGACTTACCCGAACAGCTTCCTGATGGTCCTCTTCGCGTCCTCTTGTTGTGTGGGCTCCTTGAAGGGATCGGCAGCCCCGGAAGGCTGTCGTTGAAACGAAGATATTGCCCCCCGGCATGGTAAGGATACGATGGGTGATTTCCTCAAGCTGAAGTTTGTCCAACGAGAAAAAGTAGTGGAGCACACCGTCAACGAGGTACTTATCTGTGCCGAAGGAGGAGGAGTAGTGTCCGCCTTCGCTACAGTCTCGATGGTAGCGATCAGAGCCATAGTGATTTCTGAGGTAGATGTCAATAGGGAGCTTCTCTTGCAAAGCGGCTCGGCCTACCATTTTCAGGGTGTCTCCAGAAGAACCTCGACCATTCGTAGGGGTGTAAAGAGGTACTAGTAGTAGGAACGAATTCTAGACATCACAATTACTGTATGATAATACAATATTCACAAATAACTTATGGCCAATACACCCGTTGGGGCTGTGTATGACAGGATCCCGATGAACATGGCCCATCGTGGGCTGAAGTTTAGATTCTGAAATTCAGCAATCATCTGTTCATCAAGATGGATACATCTGCAGCATAGCGAACGACCGACAGAATGAGTTCAGGAGGTGATGGGATGGGAATACAAGTATATGAGAAAGATCTAATGGTTCGAGGTCCGAATGAGACTTAAGACTAAGGATAGATGGTGGGAGGTGGGGGTGGTGGTGGTGGTGGTGGCGGGAAACCTATGGCCAATGCCAAATCATTCCACTTAGTATTATTCTCCGGTTCCTGGTCTTCTTTATCCTTGTTTAAACGCAACTGAGGTCCAGAGGTCGTAGAAAGGGGGTAGGTGACCGGGTTAGTCGCTGTGGTCAGAGACTCAGCAGAAGTCGATGAAGTAGAGGTAGAAGAACGATTGGAAGGAGACACCTGTCCCAATATTGCTGTGAGGATCTTCACAAACAGCGATTTCAGAAATATGATGCTTACCGAGGGTGCGGGCTGTGCACTCAGCATCGTTGCCGTTGCAAGTTGAGACGTCCTAGAATGGCTCTCAGGCAATAATACTTGATCAGGAGCATTTGCAGAATTTCCCTTGTAATATTACAGTGGGTGACGATTAATCCAGAACATGCCAACAAAGCTGACTTACGGATGATGGACTGGCAAAAGAAATCGGAGGAGCAGCCACAGAGGGTGGGCCTGTGGTCGTCACATTGTCCGAATTTGAAAGCTTGCTCTTATCCAGATCATTCACCTGTTGCGTTGAAAATGGCTGCTCAAAAAAGTATATTCAAGTTGATGAGTGAGTATAATGACTTACCTTAGGACCAGACTTGAATTTAAGCCTTAGTCGGACCAGAAGGTTCAGAATAAAAGGCGACACCATCTACGAGGCACTAGAGGGGTTGAACGTCAGGCAGCAGCATAACCTAGACTCGGAGTCGTTGGCAGTAATGATTGATGATCTATCTTCCTGTTGCACTATATACAGAACCACATAGAGGCATACAACCACAAAGATGTTTCGCGCATACTACGTCGTCGACCCACTTGCGATGCAGAGTTATTTTTATCTGTTACTATGGTCAATGATGCTGAGCTTCGGAAGTGTTGAACCCATGATGTTGAACGTTGCAGTCTGAACTTCGTCCGACTCGGATGTGGCGCATATAACGCAATCCTAGTCATAAGGCAAGGTATAATTTTGCTATCTCTTTATCAGCTGAGCCCGAGTCAATGCCATTTCTAAGTTCTAACCTGTGAAACTGTCTACTTCTTTAGGCTTCATTACCACTTGGCACTTGGCCGTCTCATCAGCTGGTCAAGCACAAAGAAAGGTGCTGTTTGTTGCCCTCCTCCTCTTCATAACATGTGTCAGGTGGATAGAAGAAGAACCGAGCTTTCCGACGCTCAGCCACCCACAAGTCGGACCCACATGGACCCACAGAATATAAAGGAGAGCAACTTTGTCCTCCCTCGCTCCTCACAATTTACAAATCTTGTAACTGGTCGTCTTCTCTACCTGGGGCTTCTCTTCTCGGTTCTGCCTCAGTCCCCCTTGTTGACAAGTTCTATCCCTTGCGTTCTTCTTCCTTAGTCTACGCCATGTCTGCTGGAGGCTATTATCAGGCACCCCCTGCTTCCCAGACCCCACAAAGCCAATCTCAAGTCGACACTCATACTACTTACCCCAGTCATACTCCAGCCTATGCTACACATTTCCAGACCCAGACCCCTGCTCCTGCTCACGACTATGCCCCTGATGTCCCTACGTACTATGCCGCGCCACAACCTAGATACCACACAACGGTCTATCAACCACACGCTAGTCTATCTGCAGCCGCGCCTACCCGCTATGCACCCTATAGCCGCCCGCTTCTGCGATCTCAGTCAACAACAACTTATTCTAATCCTCCTCACCCTCAATCATCCGAGCACTCTCACTCTCACTCGCACATGCTGCCACCCTCCCAAGAATATCATCATGCTCATGCTCATGTGTCAACGCCTGAGACCGAGGCTTATGATCACCCACTCCAATGGAATACCGAGGCCGGATACTCGGCAGAATACTCGGCAAGTTGTATACCACAATCCAGTTCTACGTTCACTCACATTCATATATCAGTCTCAGTCTAACGATAACGTTAATGATATCGAAATGTCAGACTTTGCTGCCCGAGCTCTGAATAATCAGGTAAGGATATACCCCAATATTTCAGATGGTCCACTAAATCAAATCTGCTTCCTGTCATTTGCATTTGGATAGTCAATGAATATCTATGGCCAGCCTTTACCAAACACCAACGACTGGGGAATGCCGAATATACGCTCAATGGAGTTCAAGTTTGCTCCTGCATCCGGAGGATCTAGCGCTCATGGTGCTACATCATCTACGTTGTCTGCTCCCGCTCCAACCCATGCCGCTGAAGAGGAGGAAGAATCTGAATCCGAATCTGGGACGCCTTCACAGCCGGCTCAACCTGCTACCCCAGCCATGCTTCCAGCCTCCCTGGGCCCCTCCTTTGCCTCTCTCGCTCATGCATCGTTCCATTTTCCAGACGGATACAATGATCTCGAAGAAATCCGCTGTGATGCCCCAGCTACGCATGCAGCTGTCAAGCTTGCTATTACATATACCATCCATTCCCTGTTATGTGGTCGTATCTGGCCGGCGTTGTCGGGTTCTGCGTCGCGGGTCTCAAGCGCATCCACTATCTTTACTCTTTCGAAGCACTGTTTCTCCAAGGTGCGAGAAATGCACAACACGAGGCGCCAGAGGCTTTTGAATGCCCAAGAGTTAAGGGAAGACAAGAAACCCTTAGACCGACCTCTGGAGTGGGAGACCAGTAGGTCTCGTCTCAAATTTTCTCTCCTTCGCTGGCTCAACAATCTCTTGCCAGTGTCATTAGCAGCAAGAGAGTCTGTCATCCTCGTCATTGCGAAGGTGTCTGATTCCTTTGTATACCGTGCAAAAAAGCTTCTACGTGGCTCTGTGGAGCGAACCGTTTTATATGGTTTGTTGGTGCCTACTCAGGGCGTGCACCTCCATGTGCACAACGACGATGTTGCAGCATATGTTAATGAGCTCCTCGACAAGGAACTCATCGAAAACCAGACAGGTACGGACAAGGGTCTGGGTGTCTTGGCGCCATATACTGAGACAGTAAGTTCAATAATTCTTATGACAACCGTAATGTAATTCTAATGCCCAACTTAGAAAGGGTCATATATGCTCTGCCACGTCTTGGTCCGCAATTCATACCAAGAACTTTTCTACACCACGGAGGATCCGACACTTGCGATTGGACGAGAAATGCTCTTGCTGTATCGCGAGTTCTCCTTTGCCATCTCTCGTCCCTTTGTCTGGGTTGAAGGTGGCACCTATCAGGCTATTCTTCTAACTTTAACGATCGTAATGTACCAATTTATCTCAATGCTATGCTGATTCTGATGGATAAGCTACTTGGCTATAGATTCGCAACCTGCTTGGTGAATGGCGAACTGGAGCGCACCTCAGGATCCCCTTGGCGAACTATCAGCCCGTGTTCGATCTGTATGATTATATTTCCGGTGAGGAAATATGGCAAGGGCATTTCAAATTTTTCCTTGAAAATATAGGGACAGCTGGGTGAGCACCGTGACACTCCTCGTACATTTCAATTCATTCGTTTGACTAACGGGTGATGCAGGTACAAGCGTGTTAAACAAATTCTTCACCCTGACGAAGATAAAGATAAAGGAGGCAAGATGGGTGAGCAGAAGTCGGAGGCGGAGGAGGAAGAGGCAAATCTAAAGTTCGAGATGGATCTACCGCCAAGCCCTCTGCCCATCCCGGAGTATAATGCCGACCATGCAAAAGCTTACCATAAGTTTTCAAGTCTACAGATGTTGGCCAAACTGAGGAATATGGAAATCGGACTGCCAAAGGTTGGTAAGGAGGGGAAGGGGAAGGGGAAGGAAAAGAGGAAAGAGTAGGACATTGCCTCCTGGCACGATCAAGTCTTTCTTCCGACTGAATCTTGAAACGCATCACACACTTGACTTCCTGTAACCTGTAATTTGTATAACTATGCTCAGTTGATTTTACATGTCATAAATGTCATAAAGAACACTCGAAAGGATTGTCCGAAGTATGGATGAGTGTTTGAAAATTGATCGAAATAAACCAATGACGCCAAAGAAGAAGACACAACACAATGAACAAGAAAGAGTTAAGCAGTAACAGACCAGGCTCAAGTAAGCTATATAAGGACGCGTTATGTTGGGATACTATTGAGAAGCTGACTCGAGTACATAGTAACAAAGAATGTGAAATTTCTTGAACAATCGCCGTTGTGTCAAAAGCCAGTTTCAGGCTTCATCTGTGAGATCTATGACAGTGGCCGCCGATGACTCTGAATCGGAAGCGTTGTTCGTCAGATCAATATATACGCGGGCGCGCTTGAGGCATTGGTGTGCGTCAAAGACACGCTTGAGCATGATTAACCCGCAAGCACATCTGACGAGCTTTCCAAGGAGTTCCTGTAACTCCTCATCAGTCAAGCCCGAATCGACAAAGCTATCAAGCTTCAAGAGTTGATCGAAGTCGGTAGTGGGAGGGCGGGGAAAGGGCGGGATGGTAGGAATTTGGAGCTGAACCGAACTGGCGCTATTGCTATTACCATTCCCATTCTGGACATCTAAGAAGCAAAGCGCAAGAAAAAAAGGTGCTTGCTTAGTACAAGCTGGGTTAACATGGAAGAAATATTCACACCTAACAGGGCATAAGACCTCTTCAATCTACGGGATCGCCCTGGTGGTGCAGATGCGGAGGAGAGCACAGCCGGTGGGTTATTGGCCCCTAGATTCAAATATTAGCATATATATTAGCAGGAGTGTGGAGGCACTCGCCTCTCAGGGGGTAACACCAAACTGGAACACCAAACATCGAATGGATGCGTTCAAGGAGAGCTGGATCAACTGTGTTAACTGCCAGTTAGCTGGTTCTGAGGCAAAGGATGTCATACCGAGATAACCACAAGCATCTGTCACACAACGTGCAATATATTCGCCCACGAAAGGCCCATCGGTTGCTACAAATATTGCGCACTCAACGTATGTTCTATGTTGAGGCCCTGTTTCCAAAGGACAAAAACAACATGGGTTGAAAACTTGGTGTGTGCGACGGTGATCAAGAAGGTCCGAGGGAGTAACCCTTTCTTTGGCCTCATTGATAGGCCTGGCAATAGTTGATAGTTGAATTCGCTCAGATGATTTGAACTCCAAAAAACGTACCAACGCCAAGCCCTCAGTTCCCCAGATTCGATGTCGAAATGGAGGACCGCGTTTTTCGAATTTCGCACAATTCTAGAATAATACCGGCGAAGGCGTGCGGTATAAGTGACATGAGCAGCGTGGTGCAGTGATTGAGACATGAACAGTATTGAGCTTGAGTATGAGGAGGCGAGAACTCGGGGCAAGTGCAGAGGAGATGAAGGGTGCAGTAATTGCGTGCCTTCTCGGGCGTCTGCCTTTTATATTTCTCCCATTACTTTGGCATTGAACTAGAACTTGCGGTTGCATAGAGCCAAGAGACGGACAATGAGATCGGCCAGATCTATGGCAGATCTCGGAGCCTACAGATGGTTAAGGTTACAAATGGTTAGGGTTCCATATGGGGGATGCAGATCTGTGCAGATCTTAGGTGCTCGATTCTGGAAATGTCGGGTCTTACAGTATTTTGCTGAATTCTTTGGCAGGACTCGACTCTTCCACTACCGTGACTGCCGCCGTCCCAGGTGGGGCAGACCAGCCAGTGTGTTGTTCTTTGTAAGAGCAAGCAACTACACTGAACCGATGCACCATGTTGTCCAACTGACAAGTCGCCTCTCACTGGTGCGCCGTTTTTCTCACCCTTCACAATTGCCTGTGGGCTCATGTAGTGGTACGTTGTGTACCATGCATTCCCTATGGACCCCATCGTCGGCGAGGAGGTATGTGACAGGAATCTGGCGCCAGGGAAACCACCAGGACGTATGTTTATTTTCCTTTCCTTTGTGACTGTCATTCCCCGTATCTCAATAACATCGCTAGGAGTGCGGACGATTAACCCCATTGTACCGGTCTTCAAAGGCCACGGCACAGAACAAGTAAGCTCTACACTCCTCTCCCCCTTTTGACGCCAAACACAGATTAGGCTGAGTGGTGCCAACCCCAACCCGCTCCAAATATTTAGCACCCACCGATCATTTTTCTCGAATTGGTGGAGGTGGAGGCGGCAGCACCCGTTGTGTTGTGTTCGTTCAATGACCACATTGCCTAGCTCTACGGTACCTTGACACGATGTCGCCACTGCACTGATTACCCCTCGGATCCGTGGGATGGATGAGCAGCTTATACGGCACGATTTCTGCCTCTGTGCCCCCTGCCGTTTCTCGCTCACTTTCTTGGCAGCTCTCAAAAATATACAGGTCCCGTGACAGTCAGGGTGCCGGTCGGCAAGAAATGCCGATGCATCCATCAAACGCCCGTGACCACAAGACTTGCCCAAAGACTGAATTAGTTACAGCATAGAACGCATTGTACGTACTTGTATGTATGGCGTAAAACATTCCAAGGATCATATTCCATCGACTACAAATACAGTCAGACACACAGCGGCATGTATAATGACATTGACCATTCAAGATATCTGTGTGTGATTGCTGTCACGCATGAGTCACGACGAAACCAGTCCGTCATCGGCGCCGGCAAAAGGTCGACAAGTAGTAGGTATTAGAATACCTTCCGATACATAGTTCAAAAAGATCACCCTTTTACGCATGTTGGTAAAGTCCAACGACTGGGAAACGGAACGCAAAAAAAGGTCTCGATAGGCAGCTGCCAAGTTGGCCAGATCTGACCAAAGATGCCGGACCTTTACTTTGATTGTACGCAGGGAGGCAGGGAGGCCATCTCAATTTCAATTGATTTCATTTGTAGTTAAGAAATGATCATTTATTCGAATACATGAGAAAGATACAGGGAACGACGAGAACAATATAGCAGCACATAAGAGAAAGAGGCACGAGAACAAGACACGAAGAAGTACGCGACATCGAGTCAAGCTATACGAAGATTGACAACAAGAGCTCGCCCTGCGCATCCACGACAATTGACAAGTTAGAAATTAGGATCCGAACTCTGGGCAAGGACTTACCGAGGTGTTTCAAATCACTTGTGCTATGGAGCGTCTCGGAAGGGTTCGTTTCGAAGCAATCGGCCACCACCTGTGCTTTGGATGTCGTCTTCGTCTTCTTCTTGGGAGGTGAAGACGGCGGTGGCGTGAGAGCGTCCGAGAAGTCAGGATCGTCTGCTATGCGATGCTTTTCAGCTGGAATGGAACGGAAAGTCGCGAGGTTGGCATGGAAAGGGAAAGCCTGTTGGTGGCTGAGTTGAAGCACTAGGAGGACGAGAAATCCGCAAGTTAGACAAAACTGAGCATGACCAGGTGGTGCTGCAGCAGGTATAAGTAAAGCGAGAGGGCCTGGCTCGAGCTTAAAAATCATATACACACACACGAGCGATATCGGTGTGTAACTGACCTGAAATGGAAGCAGACGTATCACGACCATCTTGAGCGAAGAGCAAGGACAGGAGCATGTGGGACTTTGTAAATCCGGATAGGAAGAGCGTCGATTGGTGCGCACGTGCAAGGTCGTCACAGTGGCCCGACGGCTGCAACTTCAACTCTCCTCGGAGCTCGCCCAGGCCTTCCTCTGTCCCTTCCTCTGCACCAAAGTCGCCAGTTACCTCAGACAGGGACAAAGATTCGTGAATTTGAGTTGGCGGCTATGGCACCTTCAGAACCTCATGGTCAACACCGACTCCAATGCCAAATCCAAACGCGAATTCAAAAAGCTCTCGAGATGCATGGGTGACAAGCTCGACAAGGGAAAAGGCCGGTGTGTTGCGTTTGAAAACTTTCACTACTCAAAAAAGACCCTGATGCTGTATAGGAGTATCGAAAGCCTGTCAACAAGTGGTCTTGGAATACTGCGGGTACCAATCACGACGGCAATATTGTCGTCGCCGAGGGCAACCAACGACAAATGAGGGCAACGATAAAGACTCCCCACACACTCAACGTGGTCACTCTTCAGCAACGATTTCGGGCCCTCTGCTTTATTGTATTCAGCACCTACTCTCACGACTTTCATGAACTGAGCATTTCGCGCTCTCTGAAGTTTGCCTCGACCTTCTCCAGCATTTCAAGTTGACCCCTATGCATACCGAAGACCTCAAGTCCCAGCAGCAGCAGCACAAAACATCATTATGCACTCCATTCCCACCACCATCTCTACGCCTGTCACTCCCCGGACATTTTTCCCTCCCCTCGCACAGGAAACAGCATCGATAGCGATGACGAGGACTCGGACTTTCGATGTCCATGCCCCCGTTCACCAGCCCCCCCAACGTCACCCGCAAGCGCCTTCCTCCTGTGTTGCAGGCCACCCAGGCGCGACGGCCACAACGGTCAACTCGGCGGTAATTCGCAGCACCAACAGCCTCACGAAGACCTTTATTGCAAACTTGTGAGAGTCTCTCCATTTCATTTGTGTCTTCGTTTCAGACTTGCTAACTCTTTGCTTGCTTCTTCAGTACAAACGACCTCGTCCAAAGTCTATGCGGAGCATCATGGCGAAGGGTGCACCTTGCTCGATAGGAGACCATCAGGTTTGTCATCCCCCCTATCTAAAGTCCCCCCTCGTAGCTCACTCCCTGTCCACCGATTAGCACAATGCTACAATTGCCACACCACTGCGACCCCCTCCGGGTGACGAGGGTAAGACCGTCTGTAACGTGTATGTGTCTTGTAAACTTATTCTATTCTACACTAACACCTCGACAATAGGTGTGACTGTACTACAAGCTGCGACTCAGCCGATCTCGATGAAGTCGGACGTCATCCGCAAGCGGTCGGCTCCCCGTGGTGGGAACAATCTCTCCGACACGGCCTTTGCCATTTGCCAGCGCCGAGCATCGCCCGCCCGCGAGGCCTCCCCAACCCTCGCCCCAGACTCCTCCTTCACGCAGCTAAGCTACGACTACAGCAAGAAGCCAGACTTCCGCAGGCACACAATCTAAGCACTCGGCCAGGATCTCACCCAGTCACAAAGTTCCACACCAACTTCCAACTTCCAGTTTCCGGGCGCTACCCACCCCGACGACCTCCCCCAGATCTACACCATGCCCTCGTCCTGCGCACCGACCCACTGTTCCCACCGTCGGACTCGTTGGACCACGACAAGCTCGGCATGAGCCCACGTACAGGCAAGCGCCGACTTCGCATCCGAGCCGCTCTCCTCCGTGACGTCCCACTCGTCGTTGTGCAACAGCGTCCGCGATCTCCCACCCTCAGTGCTCATCGATGTATTGCGTAATCCCATGTAAACGATTGTGTTCCGTTTTGGTTAGACCAACGTTTAAAAATAACATTTTCTCAATGCTACCCTATCTTAGCATATGTAGCGTAAGTTCTGTCAGTGTGGCCGCGAACTTGGGGAGTTTATTCTATTTCACTGGTATTCCTCACGTGTGGTTATAACCTATTGTTCCAATGTCGGGACCGCTGCGGGTAATAACAATAACAATAACAATATTGTTGACTCTACGAGAAAGTAGTCGATCATGCAGCGACGAAGACACTGAGTAACGATTTCACGAATGACAAAACCTTATCTGTGCAGTCCAATTGTTTTCAGGCTAGATACTCACAGTACTAAGATACAATGTATGTGCCAACATAAGATGGACGAAGAAAGACAGATGGCAAAGTAATAGCGGCGTAACTCGGAAGGACGATTCGGATGCAAAACACCCATAGATTTCATGTTCCCAGTGTCTGCGTTGTTTCGAAGCCTCGCCCTAGCCTGTGGCACCACCCGATATTTGCTCGATGTTCCATGTCTTTGCAATGTACATAACTCTTAGGCATGACATCCTCTTGGCAAAGTCGGCGGTCGCATAGGGCACATTTCGCCAGTGATTCGGCCATCTAATGACCTCAAACTAAATCGAAGGAGAAAGCATTCAGATGAGAATTGACTTACGATTAAGTCTGCGCCACTTCTTGGTACTTATGCATCGAGAGTGCTACTTGACCATTGTGTCCGCCGCAGATGTGAGGTACTACGCTGAACAGACATGTGAACACTTCGGATGAATGCCTTTCAACACCAACACGGAGACTCACCTCGAGAGATGTGCTTGCAGTCAATTACAGTTGTTGATATGTAGAAGCTGGCATAACCGTGACAGTGAGCTGCCACCTTGAAAGAATCAAAGATAGAAATAGAAAGCTTACAACCAGGTATTTGCGCACAAATCAGTGGTACTTACTGTCGCTACACAAAGTCGGATGGGTTTTTTATTGGATAGCGGCAGGATACGCACATTGCGACGTCCGAGGGGGCCGGGAAATTCGTGCTCGTCTTCACGATCGCGAGCAGGAGACTTGATCTATAACTTGTGAGCATTTTGGATCTGTGCGCCACTGAGAAAGGGGATTCGGCGGCCACCCTCGACGCTCGTTGGTTATAGTTCGAGAGAGGTTGAGAAGCGATTCTAGTTGAACTAGCAAGCAACTTCAGCCGTCCCACAGCTCGGAGCGAAAATTGGTGTTGTTTGGCAAAACCCTCGGGTCAAACTATGCACAGGATTGCCCTTGGAATGACCAATCTGAACGCGTAACCGCACGTGATGTTACTTGTCACTTGTCATATCCGGGCCTGGCCCGGTATTAGTAGTCATGTATAGTAGGTGTCTATCATCATGTTACCACACTTGGAAGACACCAACGTCGAAGGCATCACTTCACAAGGAAAGACGCAAGCACCTGCCAGTGGAAGTGGGGATGGGGACTCGATCTGCAGAATCTACCTCCTATCCGTACGTCGCAAGTTTTCCAACGCTCTGTCGACTGCTCAATACAGAATTACAGAATTACTTTGATCGAGAACGTGTCGCACTTCGTGAGTGCCATTCCTGATTCACTGACCATGCCTTTCACAGAAGGAGTCGCCTCCTACGTCCTTCAAATGTGATCCAGTGTTCGATGCACAGCGGAACTGTGCTTTTTCTTCGGACGTGGGTGCGATCTCGCTCATAGCGCGCAGATCCACCCGTGGGATCGCCTCCGAGTCAACGTTCTGAAGGTGGCCCACACCGCTTAAATGTCGTCTGGGATATCTGCTGCTCCTTCCTGATGTAATGTCGGCTGCTTTACGCTACTACGCGATGTCTCCGGGAGCGGTTCATAGTGCTTACTTCTCTATGGTGGTCCTTCCCGTCTGTAGAATTGTGTTCTAAGATGATAGCAATTCCTTCCTTCGATGACATACGTGGTCATCGTTTGTTTCCCGCCATAACTTTTGTAAGTCAAGTTCGATACGTCACTACACGAGATCTCCTTCCTGGTTGCAGTCGACGCCGCTGATGTGTTTCTTGGTGCTCTCGTCACCTCTAATTTGTTGTAGACAATCAACATTTGTACGATTGACCTCTCCCTCTTCCATACCTCTTCCGTCGACGTTTTCGTTCCGTATTTGGCCGAACAAAGGTCAATGCGCCTTTTGTTCGATTCCAGACATCTTCTTGTGATAGTTTTGTCATACCTGATGCTTCGCCAGGTACTTTCTCCGTCGGCTTTGTCGACTGGAGGCGTTCGGTGTTCGGCTTTCTGGACTCTGCCGATGTCATTCAAGTACACAGCTCATATGATTCCAGCTTTTGCCCGCGGACATACCTCGGATCTTTTGGTACCCTCGATAGCACGTCAGCCGGCCGAGAACGAGGTCTGGGTCTGTCTGAATGTAAGTTTCTTCGTCTTCTCTGAAACGTTACTGACTTCAACTTTAGGTTTGTTGACTGCGACATGTTCATGTGGTATGTCGGTGATCCTTCACGGCGTCCGAGTCTGATTTCCATCATCCCCTCCGAAACCCCGAGTCTTCACTTTGTAGTATTCCCATACCTCTTATTATGGACTATCACGTAGATGATCAACTCAATTCATCTGCATCTAATTAATCTCGTTCAATTCTCTCTCAATTTGGATCTTATCAGCACTATCAATGCCACTTTTTGGAAGTGCAGCGTCGAGACGCTGCACCCATGCCTCTGCAGTGCATCCCCCAGATCTCTGAAGAAACCCTGGAGTTTTCGATATGATCCCTATTAAGGCCCATGGTTCAGGGTTCAGCTTCGGCCGCAGCCCGCAGCCCCGCAGCGGGACGCCATCTGCCAAATTACCATTATCGCTGTGGATTTCATGGTGGTATCCTCCTCCCGATCGAATCGTCAACCCCACGATCTAAATCTCCAACCCCACTTTCTGGTTCTCTTCTGGTTCTCGGGACCGCTTCTGGTTGACTCGACCTTTGCAATTGCAATCCCTTTTCAATGAAGTGGCCTCACCATGACTGCTCTTGTGTAACTTTGAATACCCACTTCTAGGCTAGCCCTATGTCCCGTTGTGCTTTCCCAGATATCAACTTTAATGGCACTGAGACGACTGAGATGGCGCTCATTCCGGTGGACAATGCTCTTCAATGGGGCCCAAGGAAAAGACCGTGCGTGCTCAGTGCTCATAAGAAACCTGCTCCGAGCTCCTCACCGAACAGTTGATGGTTCAGACGGGTCTCTGATCCCCTGGTCCACCATGGCCGGCACTTTGGTCGTACCGTCCACGCACTATGCGGGGTGCAGGCAGTGATCAACAGCGGCCTCTTGCGGATGGGAGAGCTTGCAGAAGAACCGGAGGAAACGTTTACACACGAGTAAGTCCTTGTCCAATTATCCATTCTATTCTTCATCACTACCTTCAGACAGAGACAAGAGTTCAGGGTTTTCAAAGAATTATTACAGATGATTCCTGGACTCGAAGACAAGCTCATGAAAGCCGACGAAACCGAGATCGTCGAGATATCCGAACTAGTGAGTCACTCCGCTACCTACCTGTGTTAAATACCTCAATTATCAGTAACAGTTACAGAAAGGCACCAATAGCGCAAGATCTGATGACACGAAAAGCTTGAAAGCGCCTGTTATCGATTGGATTACGCCACCTGGAGAGACATTGTCCTTGTCTCGGACATTTAAGGCTGACCGTGGTTTCAAACACGAGGCTACTGGCAGACTTTTATGTCCAGCGGGCATGGATTGGTCAGATTCATTGTGAGTCATTATATATACTTCTTATCCATCTTCATCTTCATCTCTGTTTCAGAATAAAGGAGGGATTAAAGAGCGGAGAAATCATGATCCCAGGAGATCGCTGGCCGGTATTTCTATACCTCAATAATGAGTATGATCCGGCGGAGCCATGGGCTGGACTCCTGCGTAGCAAGCTCCTCGTCTCTGTGGGTGATTTCTACTCTACCTCTATCTCAGTTCGACGAACTATTGAGCTTAGGCTTTCAAGCATGTTTTTACCTCACCAAGCTCAGTGGATAAAGAAGCAAAGGCAACACGATCTGGCAATGCTCGGATCCATGGTATGACACGTGTCACACCTGGATCCATTGCGTATATCGCCACCCAGGTTAGTACAACCATGAATCTATTCCTCGCCATTCACCGCCATCCCATAGGTTAGATTTGCTCTCACGTCGGCCATGATTTTTTCTCGGTCTGACCTGGTCACCGACTCTGAGCGGTTTTATAACAGCATTTTGGAGATACTGCATGATGAAGAAGAGAAGGTCGAGGTGGATGATCTGTTATTATGGTGGAACCGGTGAGTGTGCCTTTTCCTTTGCCCATTCTTGATATCTACACCTCGGGTATAGACAGGTTTTTCCAAGCTATTCTTCAGCTCGTCGAGTGGCCAGCAAGAACAGTGCGTTTGCAAAGATCAAGGAGAAGCGTGCTGCAAAGCGTGTGCGCGTTGCGACAAACCAGGAGAAAGAGGGCCAGTCTCAGACTCAGGCAGGAGGATAGGCTTGCACCCTTTGTGCCGTCTGGAGGATGGAACACTAGTGATTGATGTACCTGTACCAAGCTAAATGGATGAATTCACCTTTTATATTTTCTACTGGGTGATATTATGTGTGCTTTCTTCATGTCTTACAGAAGATGTTGGGGAAGCAAAGTCTTACACAGAAGGACCACCTCTGTAGTTGGCGGGTTTATTGGCGATGTTTTGCAATACTTCTGGGATAGGAACGTCAACTCGCCAGAATTTCTATGATCCGCTCAGCATCACCACTATTTGGACACTGCCCAGGACCAATGTTATGCACTATATTGGACGCTGCATTGCCAATTTGACAGGCTTCTCCGGCAAACAATCCTTGAATCCTTCCTCCAACTTTGGAATACTTTTAAAATCTAATCATAACCTCTTTCTTCGGTGGGATGCTAGCTTAATTCAGACAGTTGCCCATGAAGTCTGCCCCTGATATGAAATGACGCTTCTCTCATAGGCACAATCGGCATATATAAAGATTGTAATTTTCGACCTCTTGTTCTAACTCAGAGGAGGATAGCAATCATAGTTAAGAATGAGAGAGATGTTACAGTTTCGAAGCCCTCTGGGGCTGACGTTCACTGAAATGCATCTCTGTCAGAGATCGGCCAGAACTGGCGCGCCGCTGATGTCATACATGTCTATCCCCGTATTGTCGATCTCGACGTGATTGTTCAGGGATACAATGGAGCACAAGTCGCGGAGCCCGACGACACTAGCATGTGAACTAGGTAAGTAAGCTGGAACTGTTGCACACACACCATTACGACAATAACTCATAACTTCTGGTATCCATTATGCAGTCTTGACAGAATGTGAGTTTAGCTCAAGCTTGGAAGTCGGGCCACCAATCCATCAACGATATACTCCCGATAAGGATGCTAAACACTCTGACTCATGGATGTATTGACCAGAACTGATATTCTTGAGTTATGAACCATTCATAGCAAAGATGTCATCAACACAATGCATAGGAGCATGGTAGAACCTCTTGAACCCAGGCAATGTTTGTCAATATCATACAATCTGACATCTTATTGGCCTTTCCAACTGTGCCATATAATTGTAGTCCCCAGATTTTGAATGACTCCGGTCTTTTTCATGTGGTCAGGAGGCCAAAACATCCATCCTGATCTCCAGACCAGCAACTTGGCTATACATGGCACATCTAATTGACTTCCTGTGCTTATTCACCAATTCTATTGTCCTTTAACTATGTTTAGCGGACCATATGCAAGTCTTCCATTGATTAGTTATATTTTTTGTCATATAATTCTATCTAAGGAATTATCAGACCCCGTTCGGTTCCCTGATGAAG